>WMED01014796.1:0-13889 GCA_019650415.1 Pipa parva | reverse complement strand
ATTAAACATTATATTACTAAAACCAGAAAACAGAGATGATGAGGAAACAAACAGTTTTCTACCTGCTGTAGTATCTTAATGGGAGCAAAATGTGCTAATGAAGAAGTGTCCAGACATTTAACAGACTTAAGCTAGGTTCACACTAATGTATTATGCACAGCGCAGCTACAGTGTGAACGCTCCGTCAGCGTTCACATCACTTCCTATGTGGTCACATTTTGGGCAAGGCGTACCATACTCTGGTCAAAATGCGACACACAGCGTTCTGGACCCAGCGTATGCGCATCATATGCTAGTGTGTCTGGAACAGCTTTCATAGAGTCATATTTTTTTTTCACACTAGCGTATTATGCGCTGCACATAATACGCTAGTGTGAACCTAGCCTTAGATGGTTACAAGTGATCATTTATTTTGAAGGTCTCATTCATCAAAAAAAAAATAACACTTATGTCATTTCAAGGGGTTTTATGGAGTTAAAGGTTGACAGTGGGTTAAAAGAGGAAAGCAGCCGACATGTTCACTTTTTTTAAATAGTTTGTGCCATGTCACTAATACTAGATATTTGGACATATCATTACTGACATAACCTTCTTCATTTTAAGGTGTTCCTAGTGATTTTTATATGATTTGGAGATAGGGGGAGCAGTTTATTAAATCAACCTAAGGCAGGGGTGGCAAACTTTTTTGGCACGGAGTGCCAAAAAGGTGACGTCACCCACGAGCGCAACCCCCAAAGTGCCAGCGCTGGTGAGTGACGTCATCATGCCAGCGCCGGGGGAGGAGAACTCCTTGGTTGTGTGCGCTTCTTCAGTGCAGGCCACGGATCTGGTCTGAAAACTGTCAGATCAGGTCCGTGGCCTGTACTGAAGGCAGGGTTTGGCAACGGGCTCTGCAGGCCCTCTCTGGCACGTGTGCTATAGGTTCGCCATCCCTGACCTAAGGCATGTACATAGCTAGATATAAAAATACAAAAAAAAAAACCCCCACTATTTTAAAGGTAAATTAGGTCAAAAGATCCGAGGACAAAGTTAAGCAATGGAAGTAGAACTTAGACAGTCAGTGGTGTTACCTCATGCACTGCAAAAGCATTGATGATTACATAAAATGTCAAAGAATATTACATTCCATATACAGTGGTCACAATTTATTTTCATTACCATGTCCACACCACGCCAGACTTAGTTAGGGCTAAGGAAAATTGAGCTCCACATTCAATCTGACAAACACCCTGTCCATTAAGTCGCTCAATGTTCTGTGGAACATTACAGCCCTCACTGCCTCCACGGCCTAATTTTCCAAAGTCTCCGTCACCCCAGGAAAACACAAGCCCTAAAAATAAGGAACAAGGAAATCAAACCATTAGCAATTTACACAGCTTCCTAAGGCAATCTCAAGTGCACCACAAAATCTATTCTGTACATCTTTACAAGACATTACACTTGACTGGCATACTGAAAATGCCATCTGAATTATTGTTTTCTTTCATTAGGATTTTTATTATTAATAATGCCATGCCAGTATTCATATGCAAGATTAGGTTAATTTGAACACAATTTAGATACTATCAAAATTAACTTACTTAGTAAAACATGTAACTGAACAAATTGAAATGCATTAAAGAAAAACTAAACCCTAAAAAATGTTTAACTTAGAAAGATTCAGTCTTGCAGAGATTGCTGAGCATGCTCAAATCTCCAGTATATCTCCATGAGGCTAATGATAATTCATATGAATTTTTTTTTTTACTCTTGTCTGGGAAGCATTGTTTTTCCTCAGCCAGCTTATTTAAGAGAATTAAATAACTACAACAGAAATGGAGGCAAACGTGTCCTTTTTGATGTTTTAAATATACCCATGTGTTTCCTGCCTCAGGGACTGACTGTCCTCCATCTACCAACATAGTTTTGGCAAAAAGAGAAAACTATTTCAAGATTATATTACTTTAAGGATGACTTAAATGAAAGATACTTTAAATGAAATAATAGCTAGTGTCTCTTACAGTTCTAATAAATAAAATACTGTAAAAATGAAGTTCATTGCAAAGAGGAAAATGTTGTAAACTGTCCCTCCTGTATAAATACATGTTTCCTTTTTATACTAAGTTTCTATTACTCCAGTGAACAAAGCAAACAATGCAGACTGACGATGACCATAAATAAAAAGGAAAAACAGTATCATGTCCAGACAATGAAATCCATATACCTTCATCTGTCAAAGCCAAAGTCTGAGCATCTCTACTTCCACATGCAACTTGTATTACTCTGTGACCCAACATAACTTTTACCTGGAAAAAATAAATAGTGGTATTCATAATGTATATCCTAGATATAAAAGACATGTAGATATTTATAATGTTGCATTGTTAATTGCATGTAAAAAGTAACTGATCATTTTGCCTTAAACAGTTATTCTCCCATCTAGCTGCCACTGTTAAACTCTTTGAATATTTTCAGTGAATTTATAATTTACAGACACTTTCTAACAGAAATCCCTGCTCACTCTACTACTTTCTCTTCTGCTAATCAGGGTGGAACCTCAGAAGGAAGCAGGTGGCCAGCAAGATCTGTAAGGTTAAACGCTTGCCAGATTCTGAATTGTTACTCAGAATTCTCAAGACTTTCATTCAGATTACTTACTGCATTATCAGCAAAAATGCAGATATTTGGCATGAAAAGTACTGTAGATGTTTTGTGATTTGCCAAGCATGTCACTTTTTGTCTAGATGACTACAAATTTTCAGATCCATTGTTCACTTATCTGATGCCAGATTGGTTTGACAGTATCTTCACAGTCAGCAGCACCCCATAAAAAAATTACAGTAATAACCAGTTTTACCATTTTAGGTTTTAGTTGGGTAGTATTGTCTCCATGTCCCAGACGGCCATATTCTCCAAGTCCCCATGTGTATAACTCCCCACTAGATGTAATGGCAGCACTATGAGAACTGCCACAGGCAATATCTCTTATGCGCTTAGTTTTCAGAGCTTCTATGAGTCGTGGCTTATCACAGTTCCTAAACAAAGAAGAAAGGCAAATCTTTCTATCAAATACTGCAGTAATGTGGTTGATTTAACCTCAGATCTTAAAATACATCAGTGCACTATATATAATACATTCACACACAAAAAAGAATGTGTGTTATTTTACATAGTTTATAGAGACAAATCATTTAAAGGGGAACTATTGTTACTTCCAGAGATTAACATTTGAATATTTTATATTTCAATTGTTTATTCATTATGGCTTCTCCAGTGCAATAGTTTTTCCCTTGTGGAACCAAATACGTTTTCTGTCATTTGGATATACAGTACAATTCACCAGTAAAGAACTATCTGCGACTCATTTTCTACCAGTATTGTACAGGTTGTACCTGGGTCTGAGATGGGTGATGTAATTATTAAATAGCAGGTTCCTCATTGGAGCACCGTGTCTCCCAAACATATGTCAAAATAATGGAAAACATGTGTTTTTTTTTCTCTGTGTAACACAGGATGGGGGTTTGGAGACAAAAAAAGAGGTAGGATGAAAAAGTCATAGGTACTGTAAAAGGCAATGAAAAGAGAAGAGCATCTTTTGATTAGTGGCCCCTGATTTTTCTTATCCTGGTGGGTCCCAGTAATCAAGTGTGATGGTTTTTGATTTAATGTAGTCATCGGTGGGATTATTTTCACCATTCTCAAGCTCTTTGAAAGTAACCAATAAGTCATGTTTTTGTAATGTTTGTAAGTGACTTCTGTGAACTTAAAATCGCACTTAATTTCTGTCATATGGGGGTCTGACCTAAGCTTTTTAGGCTCTCAGAGGAAGTGGGGATTATACACTTTGAATTCTAGAAAATGGAGTTATGGGATGAACCATATTGCTCAGTAATGAAGGGTTGTGTAGGGCCTAAAAAGATCCTACATTACAGAAATTTGGTATGATTCTTAGCTGTCATGATGGTGCAGTTGGGGGAATTCACGATAGTCCGAAGTGAGGTGCGGAGTCTTATGCCTCACTTCACACTGACTGATATGCACTCGCTGATGTCCTGCACGTGGACATCAGCGAGCGCTTTAAAGGGATTCCAGTCTCGGCGAGGCGACTCTTTTGGTCTCACCGAGACTGGAATCCCTTTGAAGCGCTCGCTGATGTCCGCGTGCAAGACATCAGCGAGCGCATATCAGTCAGTGCGAAGTGAGGCTAAGACTCTGCACCTCACTTCGGACTATTGTGAATTCCCCCCTAAAACTCCAGGAGGACCCTCCAGGACAAAACACCCAGAAGATTGTTCTGTGCCCCCAAGGATCAATTACAATAAACACTATTCTAAGTAAAACGTTTACTTACATTCTACTGAAATGTCCAAGCTTCCCATCATCACCTTCACCCCAAGAAAAAATTTTACCATCCACAGTTAAAGCCATTGCATGTCTTCCACCTTAAAAGAAAACGCTTTTCATTAAAAAATTTTAAAAAAAAGTCTACTATATCCCTTGCTGGTTTACCATACAATTTAAAGAGCAAATAAAGGCAAAATAATTTCTTTGTTTTTAATTCTCCTTAAACAAAAATTTTCTTTAAAAAAAAAGTATAAAATTTTTTTCTACTGGGCATTTATGAAACTAAATTCTTAATGTTACAACTAGAATTTAAAAAGTAGTCAGAAACTTGCAAATGAACAACAGCTCTCTGACACTGTTAGATGTTTGCAACTAGTTATGGTAATTCTCAATAGTATCAGTGCAATTTCTCAGATAAGTTTCTAAACGGCCTGCTGTAGGATAAAATGGTAAGTGATTATGGTCTTCAGTAAGAACGTGACAATAAATATGTACTGGAACCAAGAATGCAAAAACAATGTATGAAAAAGTGACGGCTATTATTGCTGGTGACATTACCATTCCTTGACACTCCAAAATGTAATTTAAAGGGTAGTTCAGGGTCTTGACAAGAAAGCACAGGCAAAATTCTCTAAACTAGTCAAAAAGCTTAGCAAAATCATATTAAAATTCCATTTCCAAGATATGCAACTTTAAAAGATCCGTTCTTTCCCCTGTTCTGGTTCTGCTTTAAATTAGCCTGCAGCTACTTTTGGAAAATAACACCATGGAAGCCTGTGTAATACGACTAATTAGTGTGTAGATCAGGGGTGGGCAAATATTTTCTCATCAGGCCAAGTGAAAGGTTTGGGTGGTTTTAGAGGGCAGGAGTGGTGTGCCTAGCTTACTGGCGCCTATGGCTGTTGGCCACATCCCCCATTTTTTGCATGCTCGGGTGGGCGGGTCGGAGATGGTTGGAGGGTTGGATGTGGCCCTCGGGCTGTACAACGCCAAGGTCTGGTCTAGATAATCTGGCCTTTTTACAGGTTTTTAAACTTTTTGCAGATACCTGTAATATATATGCTGCTCTACACAACACTTTTATCTAGATTTTATCAATGTAATAGTTACTGAGAAGCAAATCTTATTTATTTTTTATTTATAATGCGCAACCCTCGGTATGTGATATTTTACATTTCAAACAAATACATTTTATTTGCATGTTTCCTTTTGTCTGTCCTAATTAAAGTAAACTTATTGATTCACAAATATTCATACATAGTTGATCTTAATTTTAAATTAAATGTATATGAGAGTAGGTAGTACAGAATAGGTAAGATCTGCTATGATTAGCTTTTTGTCTGCACTGATTGTAACATGTGCTGTGGAATATTCTGCTGTCTATTGCTCATTATACAATTAAAATTACTTTGAAAAAAACCCCTTTCCTATATACATAGTTGGGCACAGTAGCAAAACTAAGAAAAATTTAATAGGACGGAAAAAAATTCTTACAGTGTTTTCTTTAAAGCAGTTAGTATTTTAAGAAATTAACCATGTGACAAGATAGTGCACTTACCTGAATGAACAGCAACTTTCTTCACTACATAGTTGCTAAGAGCATTTATTTGGCGAGGAATGGGAACAGTACCACTAGAAATACCTAAACCCAATCTTCCATTTGTGGCTTCTCCACATGCATACACTTTTCCCTCTGCTGTCACTGTGGAATTCAATTAAGAGGAACCATGAGAAAAAACTGACTCAATTGTTAAGGACCAGTAACACCCAAATTATAAAACCTCTGGTTTGGATTGGCATGGTATTTATCCAAATAAAGTATTTGCAATACTTTGAACTCTTTGAACTTAGATTCCTGAATTTTATAACATTCTTCTTGTTTTTTTTCTTTATTAATAGTAGCCATATTTGTTAAATAGTCCTTACCCAGTTCCATTGTTTTCTGTTATTTTAGATAATTTCAGAAAGTATGCCGAAAGCAGATTTTTAATGCTTAATAGTTACAGTAAATATCATATTTTATATAAACAATTTAGAATTTTTCGAAGCACAGATTGAATATAAAGTAACTATAAATGCATCGGAGGCATTTTTTGTATTTACTGTTTGTATTGCTGTTCTTTTTAATCATTAGAGACTCAAAAAAATATGGACCTGCAAAAAGACTCTTGGATCCCCCAGCGACTTGAACAACATTCAGCGCAGAAAGGGTTTCAGAAAATGATGGAACTTTGATCTGTGGAAAAATGAGAAGTGGACACAAATTAAATGAGAAAATTACTAAATCACTGGATTACAGAGATTATATCTGTTGTCATTCGGTCTGGAACCTCCAAAGTATCATATAATAATTTTAATTGTATGCAGTTGCAACAAAGATTAAAAGGGACAGATGGGTGGAACTCTCACCCACAAAGCTTTGACAGCCAATAAACTGCCAGAGAAAGTATAAGGTACTCTCTAGATGGCACGGATTACCAATTTACTTAGAAAACATGCCTCCCATGGTTTTCGATTTATGTTGGCACTGCACACAAGAAAACTTGTGATAAAGGGGAAGTTATCCTCATACTCCCAAGCTAGTAATTTTATTAATAAAAACAGGTCCCTACCTTTAAGGTAAATATATCACTGTTTGTTTTTATTTCTTCAATGTAGCTAATATAGTCAATACCCATATACAGTACTTAGGTACACACGCTATCTTGGTGTGTGCCTCCCTCCTTGCTCTCTTCAATGTCCTGGCTATAAATCTACTGTAGAGCTTAGCACTATAGCAGTTCTCTCCCCAGCATTACCTTTAACTTCTTGTGAGAAGATCTGCAGTTAGAGGGAGTGCTTTGGAGAGTCTGCTGTAGTGCTAAGCTCTACAGTAAATTGATAGCTGGGACATGGGAGAGGTGAGCAGGGATGGGGAAATAGGGGGGCTACACACCAAGATAACATATGTACCCAAATATATGGGTATTGACTAAATTAGCAACAATGAAGAAATGAAAAGGGGGGATGGGGGATTGTGGGGAAAGCAAAGTATGGGAGGGGGTTGTGGGGGGAAAGCACAGTATAAGAGGGGGTTGTGGGGGAAAAGCACAGTATGGGGGAGGGATGGGGGCTATACTGAGCTACCTATATGGATATACTGTATGGCTACCCTTTCCATGGATAAATTTAAATTAAAAAAAAAAAAAAGTTTCTCACGGCAAGTATCGCACAAGGCAAATCTCGCAATACTTACCGCGAGAAACTTCAAAGCCTTCTGCCAATTAAACTCAGAAAACCCGAAATGGCTTTTCCGAGTTTAATAAATTCCTCCTTTATTGTGTTTTTCTGTTAAGACAAAAGATGTTAATGTAGGAGTTGTTTTTTTTTCTAAAATAAAACCTCAGAATTAAGGTTAAATTGCTGTGTTGGCACTTTGCAATAAATTAGTGGGTTTTGGGTTGTAGTTTGGGCACTCATTCTTTAAAAGGTTCCCCACCACTGCTCTATAATAATCATGGCAGAAAGTAAAGATCAGTACAAGCTTGCTAACACAGGAGAAGATCACTTTATACAAATCATAAGAAGTACAAATATAAAAATCAATTTAATGTTCAACTTTTTCAGATGAAGGAAAAAAGGCAAAAAGCTTGTTAGACCAAAAAGAAAACAATCAGTTCCTTGTTCTCTTTTTATTGCATTATAGTCCTATTTTCTATTATATATTTAGAGTTTAAAGGAAATTCAAGAACATAATATCTTACCTTTGATCCTTTAAGCCCTCCCAATTGGTCTTTGTCATTCAAGCCCCAAACAAAAACCTTTGTCCTGATTGTTGCAGTGGCTTCGATACCTGCAGCTTTCTTTCTTACAAAACTGAAAACACAGAGAAAAACCACACTGCCTTACTTTAATTTATTACTTGCTTTGGATCTAACACCTCCTATCAACGTAAAAAAAACTTTATAGACTACTAATTGACTTAGAATGATATCTGGCAAACTGTGTTTAAGCAGTACAATGTACACGGTTACCTGCCAGCACTCGCTTTATCATCATCTTCTTCCTCATTATCTGAGGCAAGAAATGGTACGGTTGCTAAATCCTCATCCTCTGCTCGAATCTGGCCTACAACGCTCAGTTCATGAATCTTGCAATCAATGCCAGAGCTTCGGCATTGCTTTATAGCAATTTCGATGTACCGATTATACTTTATACACAAAAAAGAAAAAATATTATGTCCCCAACCTTTGTTGACAATGCTCCAAATTAGAATTACCGGTAAACAAAAGCAAAATGTAATACCTCAGTGCAGTCAAGCAGCAGAACCACATTTAGGTCTGTTGGATTGATATTGATTGTTTTAAGTTCTATCAGATTATTAAGGGAGTTTCCACCTATGACAGAATAAAAACAGAATGATACATCAATCTGTCCAGCTCAGTTAATGTTACAAAAGTGTATGCTGCACAATTACCTGACACAACAACTAAGGATGGCATGTAGCTGCTGTCTGCTGGATCCACAGTCATAACTAGTCTATGCACCAAGACATCTGGAAAGATCTCTAAGCGTATCCAGTGCTGTACATAAAAACACAGCAAATACATTTTAGATTAATCTTAATACTAGTTAACGCTAAATTAGTTTTCAACAACAGGTCTTTATGATAAAAAAATGTTTGTATATTCAGAGTTATGCCACTTAGATTAGTATGTGGCCAACCTAATGCAAAAGCTTTACTCTTCTTAAGACCAGCTGACAAAATTAGCACGATAATTTTATTGGCAACAGACACTACCAAATTCAATCAGATTTGAGCAAACTAGTTTTTTCAGAGACAACGGGGTGGAGTTATGATTTTAACATAGGATAGAATAGAATTTTATAAGAAAGATAACCTGTTCTGAAAGGAAGTTTTAAGCATAGAGAGTTTTAAAGTTAACATATCTCTTTCTATGTCACCCTAAATACTTTAAAACTGTTCTTCTTTACCAGTAAAATGCATAAAGGAATATCACCACAAAAAAAGCTTTGCTTCTGCCTTTAAACACTGTAATAAAAAAGCCTGTGTCTGAAAATCATGTTTTCTTCACCTAGCGCAGAAGGCTGACATCATAAATTAGAGAGCCACGGAACATGCTCCTCAGTATTTTTGTACCAGCCCAATTACGATGCAAACATCCCTTCAATGTTCAATGTCTAGAAAACCATCAGAGGTTTGGCCATTACTCAGACGCTCTAATATGACTGGCCAAGTGGGACCCTGTGCTTTGCCAAAATGACTCTGAACTGCACACCAGTACTCCATTTACACTCTTTTCACAGCCTTGGCAATTAATCTCTCCAGCAGGGTCTATTTAGCCTAGCTAATGCAGTAAAGGTACCCCACTCGCTAACCAGTCCTGTTCTCTCTTGAAAGATTTTATGGTGTTGGACAATACAAGGAAGGAAATTTGGCATAAGGATGAAATGTACCTTTATCTACTCATTTTTTCTTACAAATTCAGACTTGTTATGTCTTCAAGGAACAGTAAAGGCAAAAATTAGAAAAGTTCCTAATTGCTTTTATACCCGCTATATGTTTAATCGGAGCATCCAATTGCATCATTTATTTGAAAAAATACATTTACTTCCACTTCAGTCAGCTTTCTGGGGTTATTGATGGATATGTAGTGCCAAAAGTTCTACTAAAATCAATGGTATGGGCTGGGTCTCTGTTTAGATATCCTAACAGCTTCTTGCACTGCTGGTGAGCAGAGACAAAGAGAAAAAACAGATACTGGTTATGCATCTAACTTTTACAAAATATATGTGTTTCTTTAAGCAAACCAGTATATCACAAACCTCTTTAAAATGAAGTGTTATTGTTATGCAGTAAGCAAACCCATGTATTAAAAATCAAACTTGCCTTTCCTTGTGACCCAGATGACTGCCAGCATTGATCACTTCCATCAATGAGACGCGAGGCTTGATTTACAGATGAAGAAACATTTAAGTTTTTTACAATCCTTGACCAATCATCCAGCAACATCCCCCTCTGTCCACTGTGACGTCGCTTTAGCTGTTTGCCAGACCGCCCACAAAATACTGGAGACTGGCCTGCATTGCAAGAAGGCAAACAAGACACAGGTCACCAAAAAAAAAAAACACACACACACATATATGTTATTAATTCCTTGGTAGCCAGACTACCTACTACCTGGTTCATTTATTCTGCCAAATGAGTGCCTTGCATTGTGTTTGCGGTTTTTGAAACAGGTTTCACAGTAATCAAAATCATCACAGTTCCGGCATTTAAATCTTGGTCCATGTATTGGAAACATCTGACAACCATCACATCTAGAAAGAGAACAATATCAAAAGCGCATTACCATTTTTGCACTAGATTAAATAAATCATCCCTTTATTACAGGAAATTTAAAGCTGAAAACTATTTTTCATAACTTATTATTCCCAAACAGTTTTCTAATATACTTTTATTTTTTCCTTTTTGTTTTCATGTTTTTACCTCCTGATAATTGATGTGCTACAGTTACCTGATTATGGAGTACTCTTCATTCAGGGAAGAGCTTTAGAAATAATTACAGAATACTGTTACAGCCTGGTCATTGGAATAAAAAGAAAATAACCATTTACCGTGCAAATGCTATGTATGCAGCCTGCTGTAAATAATGTTTTAACAGTAAACAAAAAAAAACCAATATCGAGGTTATTCACCAAAGTCCGAATTGTTGTATATAGGTGCAAATTCTCTAGATTAAGAAAGTCGCAATAAGTTGCTACTGTCGCAGTTGCATCTTTATAATGAGAATATTGTTGCAGTTGCAACTTTATTGTGGGAAAATTGTCACAATCTTAACTTGTCGCGACTTTACAATGGGGAAATTGTAGCAGATTTGTTATGGGAATTCGCTATTTGATAATTCGACAGTCGAATTCGCACCTTGGTGAATAACCCCCTATATTTGAAAGCGATTGCTTTTATTGTTTTAACTATAAGATCAGGATAATTCTATTCAATGAAAAATGATTTCTAATTTACATAGACGGTACTCAGTCAATGAGCCCTGAAACATACTGCAGCACAACATTTTTCAGCAGAGCAGTAATACTTTGAGGGAAAAGGTTTTATAATTTGTCACATTTCTACAGATTAAGAATGTGCCTTTGGAGTTACACTAGTGCAAGAGTAGTTAAAGAATTTTAAGTATTAAACATGAGCTTACGTTACTCCAGCATGAATGCTTGGGACCAACTCCATTTCAGATAACAGTCCCGTCCAGTGTGATTGCTGAGGAAAATCTACTATTACATCTTTTCCATTGGCGCTAAATGCTATGGAAATAAAATAATATGTGTTAGAGAAAAAGTATGATAAAGAACAAATTGTAAATAAATAAAAAAACTTTACATGTTAAATAAAATCCGACTGTTCCCTTTCTTGCCCTATAGTGGTATACAAAACCAAATGCACCACTGTTATAACTATTTGGTGTGCTATTCTTATGGCAGTATATGAAGAATACCTTTACCCTATAGTTGTATCTAATGTTCAAAAAGGAATGTGTAAGCACAAAAACAGGTTGAATATGCATATACTGAATACTGAGCAGAGTATCAATGTAACTATTAATATAAAGAAGCATCAATACCTTTCTAAAGACATATATCAACAAGAAAATCAAACTAGGTGATCTAAGTGTTTTTTTCTAGCCAGTTGCTCTCCCAAATAGATGCTTCTGACTGCTGCCACATCGAGTGCGCTGTAATGTGTAAGCATTTAGGTTGGGATCAGTAGTGAAAGTGCTTCTTTATAAAGCTCAGGTAGAAAGAGGCTTTAACATTGTTAAAACCTGTGGGGGAAATGTATCAAGTGGGCTTATCGGAATGGTAAAAATAGGTGCTAAAAAATAACAGCTATTTACCATTACCAAGTACGCCTAATGATAACTTAAATTTTTGCGTAAAAATGTTAGCAATTTGTGTCTTTTTTTACACTAATTATTGTTTTGTGAATTAGCAATTCCCATTTGTGTCCAAATATTAGCAAAAATGTTAGCAATTTCCATGCACAAATAGTAATTGCTAACATTTGGACACAAATGGAATTTGCTAACATTTTTTACACAAACCAGTCATTAGTGTAAAAAAAAAAAAAAAAAGGACGCAAAATAGTAATCGGTAACATTTTTTTTTTACACAAATGTGTACCTGGTTCTCTAACGCCAGAGTTCAGGCAGGTGTTAATTTTACTTCTTATAACAGGTCTTATAATCATTCTAACCTTCATAAATCAAGTGCGCCTGGTCTTAATCACTGAGTTTCGCAAAAAAATAAAAAACAGGTGCAGCTGGTGCAAAACGGATGCAAACTCAATGATAAATTGCTAGTAAATGGACGCAAAGTAATTTGCGTCTATTATTTACATTAACGCCACTTGATAAAAAATTTTATTCGAAATGTAAAAAAATAAATAAATTCTGTATTATTAAAAAAACTTTATTCCACCAAGTGATTCCTGGGATTCTGTTGTACTTATACTCTCTCTCTCTTTTGTCCAGGACTATTAGGGTCACTCAGACTATGCAGTCCAAGAGAAAAGTCTAATCCTAAAAGCTACAAAAACATTAATTAGATTTTATATGTTAATGTTTAATACAGTATATACCTTTCACAACACCCACACTTCTGTGTGTCACAGAACCCCATTTGTACTTTGGTGTAGTAACAGAGGCTTTCACCCGAACTTTGTCTCCAATCTTAATGTGGGAAGGTGAACTTTGTGGTGGAAATCCTGTAAATTTGAAAACGCAAAATGAGATGCAAGTTTTAACTGGTATCTTACAATATGCACTGCAATAAATAAATAATAATAATAATAATAATAATAATAATAACTCTTACCTAGCAACTCTACATGGATGTATCGGACCCAGTAGGTTCCACCTTTTTCTTGCCAGTCACACTGGACATTCAGGTCATGTAGTCCATCACGATCCAATTTAATAACTTTACCTACATCACCTTCACAAACCTCCTCATATGTACGACAGCAACGTACCATCATTCCAACCTTGTATAAAGACAAAAAAAAAAAACTTATTACTAGAATAAATTAGCAATCAACCAATAAACATGGAATCTGCATAGCAAAAATGTTTACCATTAAATCGGTTTCTGGAAGGGGAACAAAGGAACACTGGGCAAAAGGTGCCTCCCATCAGAAGGTAGAACACTGCAAGGATCTGACTAAGATCCTCCTACATTCCCTTTTATCTCTGCCTCTTCCCCTTCCCATTTAGTTGTGATTACCAGGCAAAATAGAAAAACAACATGGATAATAACCTGAATAAAACAGTAATGCTGTAACCCAACTATCACATGGCATAACAAAACAATGTAGCAGGCAGGTAACTTCTGTATCCCTATAACCAAGAGAAACCGAGAGAAACTGATTTAATGGCAAGTATAAATCTTTTTTTCATATGTCATGGGGGGCATATGAACATTGGAAAATCCAAAAATGTGACCTCATGGTCAAAATTTAAAAACAATAAACCGGGTCTTAAGGCCTACGCGTTTCG
>WMED01014795.1:0-13890 GCA_019650415.1 Pipa parva | reverse complement strand
AGGGACAAGGCAGGCTAGACTGACAGGCAGGCAAAACCTTTAATAAGGGTAAGCCACTAGAACTCTAAGCTCACAGAGTTCTATCACCGGGCGCTGTGGCTAAGGGAGAGCGCCCTTATATACAACACTGCCGGCACGTGATCGAGAGGCGATCGCATCATAAGTGCGTGCCAGCAACGTGTACGCGCATTCATGTGGAGGAGGCGCGCAGGGAAGAGCCGCGGCACAGACGCCGCACCGAAGGAGCCCGAAGTGAGGTAAGTTTCCTAACACAAACTGAACCTCTGAGGGCTGTCTAGGTGATGAGACCAGTGAGACCTCTCAACATATGTATGTATGTATGTATAATTTTATTTATAAAGTGCCACAAATTTACACAGCGCTGTGCAATTTAGCAATACAAGTACAATACAGACATGGGAAAAATGCATTAAATACTATGAGTAAAATATCACAAGGATACATCACTTTGAGTGCCAGGTTGCGGTTGACACAAGAGATTGGAGGTCCCTGCCCTCCCCTTATTATGGCAATTCAACATTGTTCAGATTCCGTATTGCCTTCTACATGCTGTAGATGTGTAGATCTGGCCCAAACTCTTGTCTTGCCAAACTCAAATATTTTGTTGCATCTGTGTTGCACAGATTATTTTTTAGGTATTATGAAGAGCCAAAAAAATAGAGGATTAAGTGCACTGAATAATTTGCTTTCTTACTTCAGCCCCCCTCATTTTTACTTTCAGGGCATTTCATTTATTTATTCAATTAGACCTTAAGCACAGGATAATGTCACCATGCACGTTTTGTTTCTAATAAGTGTTTCATGCCAGGTGCATCATTCGACAAGAGTTCCCCTACTTGGGTGGCCTTGGCTCGTATTGCAGCTCTTTGTAATCGTGCAGTTTTCAAAGCTGGAAATGACAACATCCCTGTACTGAAGGTATGACTTGACTTAAATTGCACGTGCCATGTATGTGTAGATGTATGTTTACAATATGGCTCATCCTTGGTATACAGCACTGTGCTTGTAGATATGAATCCCTCTGTTGGAGTGGTTCTCTTTAGAAATGCACAAAACCTTATTTTTTGAACTATAACTTCCATTATCACAATGACTCTCAACAACAGCACTAAGGATACTGAAACGCAGGTTGATCAACGCTGTATTAGGTTTACATTTAAGCCACCCTATAGTATCTAGCTTCCTCTTCATTACTTATTGTTCTTCCTTAGAGGGACGTGGCAGGAGATGCATCAGAGTCTGCTCTCCTGAAGTGTATAGAGCTGTCCTGTGGGTCTGTAAAGGCAACGAGAGAGAAGAACAAAAAAGTGGCAGAGATTCCTTTCAACTCTACCAACAAGTACCAGGTTAGGTGACATTCTTATATTTAATCTTTCTTTCCCTGCAAATGTTGTCTGCCTGATTAACTTGTCTGTCACACAGTGAAGGCAATACCTCCTTTATAAAATCTCCCCAGTCTACAGCTATCAGCATCAGATCTGTCCATTTTAACACCTTTCTAATGACATTTTATTTCAGAAACTAATACTGTTTTCTGTGAAAATGACCCCGCTGACATAAATAGAGAGTCTGATTGTGTAAATGTGTTTTTTTCAAAGCTGTTGGATTTGCTTAACTGATGTGATTTAATGACCTTAAATGGATAAATGTAAATATATTCTTCAGACCTCTTTTCTAAAATGTCCTGCTTTAGAGACATGGATATGAACAATGCCTTGGGGGAAGCTACATGGCAGCAACATGTCCTCAGTTGCCACAATGTGTATAATTAGAATAGTGGGTTATTATTAAAAGAAAATAATGATTCAGTGTAAGGTTCTTCTAAGATTATGCGTGATTCCCCAAGTAATTTGAAATATAACTGACAACCCGGCATCCTTAAACACATGTAAACCTGTAAAATAAATAATGGTACAAGTTATCAATACGTGGATTTGTAAGTAGCATGGGCAGGAGTGCAGCTGTTGTGACTGTGACTGGACTCAGCCCCAGAGTGCTTGGCCGCTCTGCCTCTTTTTCTGAATCAAAAGGTGGCAAGCAAGGGGGGGGGGGGGGGGGGGGGGGGGGTGCTGTGAAAGAGGGGGTTCCAGTGCCACTCTTGCAATGGGGCCTGGAGCATATTGGGCACATCACTTAACATGGAACTGAAATGTTGACTGATCATTCTTGAACCATGTGTGTTTTATAGGTAATGAGGTTTAAATGGAGGATCCTGAAATTCTGTTTTAATGTTTTTGATTAGACAATGCACACATAAATCACACAACTTGAACAGTATCCTTGTGCATTCGGGCCTCCACTGCTTTCACTCTTTTTTTTCTGTCCACTTCCCCTTCTTACTGTCTATCTATACCTATATCTACTCACTACTATACAGCTCCACCTACCATCCAGAGGATTTGTTCCACCATGATCTGAGCTTCATCCTTCTTAACATCCACGTACTAATAACATAAAAGCTTTTGATTTTGATTTTTAGACTAACAGGCTGTTTTGTATTTCTACTCATTCAGATGCACAACAGGGCAGTGTATAGGCACAGATTCAACTAAAATTGAATTATCAACAGATAACTGACTACTCAAAAAGCTCAAAATGACCACATTCTTACCACAAATGTAGCAGCCCTTTAGGAAATCATTTCCACTGATGGCCTTTCTCAGCAATAATTATCAAAGCATATAATCTCACATCATATCATTTTGCAGTGACCTCACTGATCTATTGGAAGGCAAAATACAAATGCATAGGAACAAGAAGCGATCATAAGAATAACAGATCATATTATTTAAAAAAGTTGTGTATTCCTTTTTAACAATTGGCAAGACACCAACAATTATTCTAATCATTTAACAAATTGAATCTTTGTCAAACCTTTATAAAAGTTTCACCATTAAGTGTAAGATATAAACACAACTGTGTTATAAACATAGTGTCCCAGCTTTTATGCCACTGGGGTAAAATTAATTACTGCCAAACGGTATAGATAAACATTGATATTGGAGACAAGATGGCATAGTATTCTGTAATATAACATGTTACAGTTTATAGCATGTCTGCCTCTTAAAAATTGTGCAAACAGACTGGCACACTAGTTTAAATATGCTTAATTAAATGTAAATAGAGTAAGTAATTGCACTCACATGTGGGAAGATCTTATGTACACAGCAACAGAGATATGACCTTCATTCAGTCACTTTCCCTTCCAGTAAAAGTGATTTAATTTCTCAGTAGTCCTGAGTTGGTTTCCTTCGAGTGAAATAAAAGTAAATTTTTACTCAACGCATTTCACTGAGGCCCCCCCCTTGCTTTTCTCAATTCTACATGGCTCTGTATGGTGGAGGTAGCTAATTATACTCATAGGGTTACTTTGATGTATGTATCCAGAGGATCAATTGGCCTTTTAATTATATAAGTGACTGAAGTGCGGTGGCTCAATGTTTATCACTGCTGCCTTGCAGCACTGAGGTCATAGGTTCAATTCCACCCTGGACTTCATGTGCATGCGTGGGTATCCTCCAGGCACTCCGGTTTCCTCCCACAATCCAACAACATACATCTGTGTGTGTGTCACAAATTAGGGAAACTAGATTGTAAGCTCCATGGGGCAGGGACAGAAGTGAATGATGAATCTCTGTAAAGCACTGCATAAAATAGTAGCGCTGTATAATAATAATAAGTGACAATGAATACATATTAGGCACGTAGGTGCACACTTTTATCTGCTACATCTAATAATTACTTTTTTTTTTTTTTAGTAAAAATAAAAATGCCTGTAGTGGTGACATGTCCAAAGACTACATTGTACTATTGGGTGAGGAGGGTAGAAGGATGTGGGATGGTAATGACTACACAATTGGTGAGAAGGGTTACTATTATTTGAAGAAAAGGAGATGGATAAAACTAATTGTCAGGCTGAGTTGTTAGCCCATGAATGCTGCCAGCTCAAAGTTAAGACCATCAGGATGACAGGTCTCCAATTTCTAAATTCAATCCATCTCCATAATTTTTTTAACCTGATGAAGTAGTTACCAACTTTTGATGCTAGGAACCCTATCAATCCCCAATATAGTCATTCCTTTTTGCTAAACTAAAAAATAGCCTTGAACACTATGTTCATATTACACTTTTAAATGTTTCTTCTGTGTTCAGAAAATTTGGCTTGTAGTAAAGATCTGGTTGTGCTAGACATTTCTAGCCACAAGAGGAAACAATCAAGTATGTAGATGTAGAACAGTTTATTGAATGCTTGAATGTAATTTTGTTAAGTGGAAATTCCTTTCTTCCCCACATTTTTGTCACAAAAGGATACATTTTATACAATTTTATATGCCATTTTTACATATCTTTGATTATTTTAAAGTTGTATTTATTTGTTTCTCTCTTATCAATGGGTTTTAGTGCACTTGGGGCAATTACATTTTTGTGTATAATAGTTTACTCTGATTGGCCGCCTCTGTTTTAGAGGGTAACATCTAAAACACTGATAAAATGTGGATTCATTGCATGTATAAAGAATAATTTTAATGTGATCTTATCAATATATTTTACAAACTGATCAGCTACTTACGCCTCCAAATAATAATCACTCCACTAATAAATCACTGGTAATATAATATATACATACATATATATATATATATATATATATATATATATATATATATATATATATATATATATATAAATAATATTGGATAGGAATGGGTTACTATGCCACATGTGCTCCTCCTTCAGTAGGAAATATTTCCTATAATTAGTAGCTGGACATTATCTCCTAAATCTAGTTTTTCACCTGCCGTATGCTTTCCTTTCCAGCTCTCCATCCATGAGACTGAAGACCCCAATGATAACCGCTTCTTGCTTGTGATGAAGGGAGCTCCAGAGAGAATTCTGGATGTCTGTTCTACCATTTTAATCCAAGGCAAAGAACAGCCACTTGATGAAGAACTCAAAGAGGCTTTCCAGAATGCTTATCTAGAGCTTGGTGGACTTGGAGAAAGAGTACTTGGTGTGTTTGCAAAGAAAGTACTAGTAGGGATAGACCATCCTACTATGGGCATGTAGAGAGCAGGTATTGTTAGGCGATGGCAAAGGCAGTGGTGAGCCAGGAATAATTGGTAGGGATAGGTTGGTTGATTATTATTAGAAGGAAAACAACTCTTTATCTTTAATTCAACTCTATACCTTTAATACATCAGTTCTTTATTATTTTGCAAATTTTGTATTACTGTTTTTACAACTTATTCTTAACTGGAATTTAAAGCGACACCTACAAAAGATCATTTACCCTTCGTAACGATATTATCCTCTATATTAGTCATAATCATTTCTGCCGGTGGCTTCAACATGTACCTAATTCTTGTTTCAGACCCTTCCCCATAGATCTGGGCTTCCAAATTTGGTATTTTAGGAAATGAATTTCAAGAGAACAAAACATTTGTGTGAAATAAATCTGCTCTTAAGGTTTTTCGCTAGGAAAGTTGGTTTCATTGGGTCACAGTCTAGCAAAAACACCGGTGAACCTCACTGGTCAGAAAAGGTAAAATAAGTTAAATAGTAAAAAGTTATGGTGTTTGTGTGTTAGACAGATTCCTGGGCATCATGTACCAGGTTTTTGGAGAGAGTTGCATAATGGGAAACTATTTAGGTATATGTTTGGATCTGATATCTTTATGTGTTGTCCTATTGGATGGTTGCAACTGTTCCATAATTCATTGGACTTTATGTTTTGCCGAGTATAGATTTGTTTGTAATGAATCCTTCGGTACTCTGCAGGTTTCTGCCATTATTACTTCCCAGAGGAGCTTCATCCCAAGGGCTTTGCTTTTGACACAGAGGACGTGAATTTCAGCACCCAAAACCTGTGCTTTGTTGGGCTTATGTCCATGATCGATCCCCCCAGGGCAGCAGTGCCAGATGCTGTTGGCAAATGCAGAAGTGCAGGCATTAAGGTAAGTGAGGAGCAGGAAAGGAAAATATCTGGAATCTACAGTATATTGCCCTCTGCCAGACATAGCATGGTTTCCTTATTCCCAGATTAGTGGTACTGCTGACTACTGATGGGCCCTTGTGGAGGTTAGGGGATTTGGTGCAGTATATGAAAATAAGGACTTACTGTAAAGCAGAAAACAGTGATATTCATTGGAGAAATAATGCATAATGACAAGTAACAGTATCATTTAATGAAGTCAACCCAATACATTACCCACAAGTATGATGTTGTCTTTCTTATAATCACTTTAGAGCTGTGCATAATATTTTCAGCTTACATTCTCATGCACCACCCTCTCTAATATTCATGAACTCCACTTCTGTAAATTATTAGAAGCATCGACCTCTTTTAAACGTCATTTATTCATTAACCCCTAGTCAGTTCCCCGGCCTTTTGATAATGTTGCCTATTTAGTTTCTAGAACTAAATAGGCAACCTGCAATTGCAGCATCTGCAGAAATGTTTATAGGTTGAGTATTACTAACTCTCTAACCTTCATTAGAATTTCACCTGTATAAATGTATGGTAGAGAAAAGTGGTAACTGTCTGTACTAGGCTACCTCTTCATTGCCTCCTCTATAACCACTGATGTGCACCCCAGCATGGTCTGTTTCTCCCATGAACCAGTTATAATATTTGCACCAAAAAAGATAGGTCATGCTCTTTCCTTCAGGATTTCTCAAACTGTACATAATTATCATATATTAAGCCTTGGGGGATACATAACTTACCTGGTAACTATTCCTCTTATTTTCCCTTAAATCAGTTGTGCTCATGTCACGTTACTATGTTATTATACAGTATTGAGACTTTTAATAGACAATTAAAGCGTGGAGATGAAGTTAGCTGATAGCACTATATTATTTTTTAACATTGGAATGTCTGTTGTTGTTTTCATTGGTTAATTGCCTTTATCTTGATCCACAGGTTATCATGGTAACAGGTGACCATCCAATTACAGCCAAGGCTATTGCCAAAGGAGTCGGAATTATCTCAGAGGGAAATGAGACAGTGGAGGATATAGCAGCCAGACTTAACATTCCTGTCAGCCAAGTAAACCCCAGGTGAGCCTTGCAAGAGAGAATGCAAGCATTAAAGAGAGAATGTGTGACTATTAAAGGGATGGACATGGAATGCTAATTGGTAATGTCATGAGGAGATAGATAGAAAAGGGGTATTGCTTACTACCGGACCCAATACGAGTTACAACAACAGTCATTTACAAAGACAAGACACAATATCGTTACGGGGTGCAGGGGTACAATTTAATGCAGTTGCATCCAGAATGCACTTTCCTAGAATATGAAGTTGTTTTGTGCAAGTGACACACTTTCATCATTTGTTTTATGAAATATTGGTAATAACTACAGTGAGAATATTCTCTTCAACATCTTGCGTTATAGGGCATTCATAAAACTGACAACTATACATCCTTTTCTTCAGCAATTGCTTTAAAAAAATCTAGTGACAGGGCATGAAGCAATATATTTGTGTTGTTGGGGTTAAGGACAAGCCAGTTATAAACATAATTTAACTCAAAAGCAAGATAACACAGCTGGAGGTTGATAAGTCCAAGACCGCCATAAGGTATGGGGCAGTGAGCAGGAGCCAGTACACTGGGTTATGGTCTACCCCAAGGAAATTAGAATTTTCTTAACCAATGAGTGTGGCAGAATAGCTGGACAATTTAAGAAAACACAACAAAATCTTGGTAACAGAATTATTTTAAATTGTTTCCTATAAACCTAGAAGGTAAGCGGTAGTTTGGACCGTGTTACATACTCAACCACAACATATGAATAAATTAGTTTAAAGGTAATGTTTGGTATAGTCAGACTGTATTGTTTATAATATTTAAAGGATGAGCCCTACAAATTTTGCTTTACTTGGTGGGGAACAGTTGTCATCGTGGATTTACCTTAGTTTATATTATTATAATGTCTTCCATTTATTGGCCAACAGATATAAGAGATACATGAGATTAATTCTCATACTGTATATATCAGTAACATAGTGTAATGACTCGGTACCAGGATGAAGAGGGAGTAGGAGGATGCTGGCGTATACCACACTGTCCTTGGCGCTAGCTGACTTAGGGCGCGGAGTATAAGGTACTCTCCGGTCTTCACTTTTAACCCCCGCAAGGAGGTACTGGACTCCGCTGCCGAGAATACCCAGGTCACGGCCCCTAAGCCAGCTGTACAGTAGTGGTATAAATGAACTGCGGACACAGACTTGGAAACAAACACTGGACAGGATAAGAGCAGAACCCCAGTACAGGACTTAGCAAGTGCAGGTACAGGACTTAGCAAGTACAGGACTTAAACAGGAACAAACAGAGGCTTTAATAACAAGTAACTAGTCCAAACACACTGTATAGTCAGCAACAGTGGATTTATAACCGGGCGCTGTGGCTGGAGCGCGTCTGCCTTATATAGGCAGAGATGCAGGTGCACTCCTGCCTCCGTGCGCACCCGGCGCGCACACCCGTGACGTCACGGCGGGCGCGCCCCCAGAGCGAGTGCACAAAGCACTGGCAGTGCGCGGCGTGCGCTCACTAAGGGAGTAGACCCGGCGCTGGATCAGGCGCAGGTATGTGTTTCTTACACATAGTAACATGGCTTATAAGGAAAAAGAAACAAGTCCATCCACTTTGTCCTATTGTTCATAATGAACATCTTCAGAGCCGTTCAACTATGAATCACTTTCTGTGCTATTTTAGCACTTTTTTTTTGCTTGTGAAATTCTTAATTGTGATCATTATTATTTGGATTTCTATTATGTATATGTATGAATTAATATGCAACAGTATTAATATGTATAACTCCAACAAATAACACAGTGACATTTTTTATTATTTGTACGTCAACCTTGGTTTTTTCTTGAGTCCACACCTTGCTTGTTTTTTTTTTTTCTTTTTAGAGATGCCAAGGCCTGTGTAATCCATGGCACAGATCTGAAGGACATGACCACAGACCAAATAGATGAGATCCTGCAGAACCACACAGAGATTGTCTTTGCCCGAACATCTCCACAGCAGAAACTCATCATTGTGGAAGGATGTCAACGGCAGGTGAGAGCATGGTATATTACCTGCTGGACAGGAAGTAGCTGAACAGTGTATAAATACCTGTGCTTGTCTGGTAAATCAAATAGCTAAAGAAAGTACTTAAAGGACGAATAACACACACACAAAAAAAAAAGAAAGTTGATCTTTGGATTGGCACGGCAGAAATTCATAAGCAGTAAAAAAGGAATCTTTGAAGTTGAATTCCAGATAACTATTGGTTTGTGTTGTCTTTCCCTTTGCTTGTTGAAGCCAGGTTGGTATTTAATGAGCACTTATTATTCTGAACCTCCAGTTCTAAAATATATTTTCAGTGAGACTCAGCTAAAAATTCCACACCTAACGCACAATGCACTTGCTTCACTTCTGGCATACAAAAATAAATTTTCCTACTCAGTGAAAGAAAAGTCAGAGGGCCTCATTGACTAAAGGATGAATTCACCTCACTACAATTCGAGTCGCATTGCCAAAATAGTCTTGAATTAACTTCTCATTTTTGACTTAGCTTAGAGTAGTCTTGTTGAACAAGTGGACAGCGGGGATCGCTGTTAGATGCATTGTGTGGCGTAGTCAGTTGGATAGGAGTATATTGCGGAGCCCTGCCATCAGCCCCCCAGTTTGCCAGCCTGAAGTGGCAAAGTCAAACAGGTGAATTTGAAGCATTTCATCTAGTCACATTTGTTCCTTTGACACACTCCTCAACTTAGTAGTAGAAGTACTTGTGCATGCGATTATAAGATCATGACTATCATAGTCACCCGAATTGGTTGTGTATTCGCCACATCACAGAATTTGCTCAATAAGCAAACATGGGGAATAAATGTGAATTCAGTTTATTAATATTTTTATAAATCTAGTCTCTGGACAAATTAAATAAAACATAAATGATAGATTCCAATGAAGCAGAGTCCCTAGTGGCCAAGCAGAGACAAAAGAAATCTTGCTTCATTTAAGCAGGCTAGAACTTTTTAAGCAGACATCTCTTGGTAATGAAAGTGCAATTATCTTAATTCTCCTGGCAAACAGTTATAAGTTGTGGTTTTTTTAAAGCAATGGTCAGTTAATTTGCTATTTCTTTTCCCCCAGGGTGCTATTGTGGCAGTGACAGGCGATGGTGTCAATGACTCCCCTGCTCTCAAAAAGGCAGATATCGGGGTAGCTATGGGCATTGCTGGTTCAGATGTCTCAAAACAGGCAGCTGACATGATTTTGCTGGATGATAACTTTGCTTCCATTGTCACTGGTGTGGAAGAAGGTATGGAGCAACTTCAGTAAAGGTTTTATTTAATACACGTGCATGTATCTGTAGCATTGATAATTAATATCGTTTTACTTCACCTACAGGTCGCCTTATTTTTGACAATTTGAAGAAATCCATAGCATATACCCTTACCAGTAACATTCCTGAGATTACTCCCTTTTTACTTTTCATCATGGCTAATATCCCACTGCCACTGGGCACCATCACCATCCTGTGCATTGACCTGGGTACTGACATGGTGAGTAGAAACAGTAGCCTTCATGGGCCTGAGAACTGCATTCATCTAATTATCATGGCAATGAAGCCCACTTACCTTTGGGTTACTGTTGAGTTTAACTAGTGTGATTTACAGAGCACCAGAGATCTGATTTTCAGTGTGAAAATGATTTGCATGTGTTAGTAAATCTGCAATAAATGTAAGTAGGTCTCTCTGATTGTGTGACCGAGTTTGAGTCCCATGTAATACTGTACTAAGTGTACTTCAAGTTGTTATATAAGATGAAGGTCATGATGAATGATAATCCAAAATAGAACATTCTCTGCAGGTTCCAGCCATCTCTTTGGCTTATGAAGCTGCTGAGAGTGACATCATGAAGCGCCAGCCAAGGAACCCACGCACAGACAAGTTGGTGAATGAAAGGCTGATCAGCATGGCTTATGGGCAGATTGGTGAGTTCTGACAGGGCAAACACCATACTTTAATCCAATAGTTTAATAGCAATATGCAGCATCCAAAACAGTACATGTAGACACTGGATGCACACTTATTGTTTACCCCACACTTCACCTCCAGGTATGATCCAGGCTCTGGGTGGTTTCTTTGCTTACTTTGTAATCCTGGCAGAGAATGGCTTTCTCCCATCTCATTTGGTTGGGATTCGGTTAAAATGGGATGACCGATCTGTAAATGACCTAGAGGACAGCTACGGGCAACAGTGGGTGAGTTCTTTCTACTTCCTGCATCTTTTTTAGTGAAAAATGCAGTGTTTGTCTCCTATAAATAAAAAAGAAAGTCTAGGAAGTTTGGGTTGATTGAAATTCCAGTGATGCTTAACATTTAGATATGAAATGATGGAAGTCCCTGCACCATAGAGCTTACAATCTAAATAGGTTAGGACTCACTGCTGCTTCTTAGAAAACATCTCTCCTCTCCCTCTTCCACAGACGTACGAGCAGAGGAAAATTGTGGAGTTCACATGTCACACAGCTTTCTTTGTCAGCATTGTGGTTGTACAATGGGCAGATGTGATCATCTGTAAAACCAGGAGGAACTCAGTATTCCAGCAGGGAATGAAGTAAGAGCTTTATATCCAATACCCACAATTCACATTCCAGCACTTATTCTACTTTGTCTAACATTAAAGCACTAAACATTCACCCAACATTCTGGATCAAAAACCTCAGGACAAAATAAGACCCCACACCCAGTATAAGTTAATTTTCACATAAGCTTTACCTGTGCTGTTAAACAAAGCCAGACAATTGGAGTTTTCTCCACAAATAACTTAGCAGTTCATTTTAATTAGTGATCTAACAACAGGGGTGGCAGTGACCACACTGTGATTGGGCCTGTGCCAGTCTGCTGCAACTGCTTGCCTCCACAGTCAGGCCTCCAGTATTTGCCCCTGGGATGGGGTCCATTGCTGTAGGGGGAGGGGTGCCCATCCTGGACTTGGGTCTGTGGATCTTTTGGTAAAAAATGGAGCTAGGTTGTGTTTCATTAGTGGAGTTTCCTATCTGTGATTGTCTGGTGCCTCCACTTCTAAATTAGATTTTTAGCCAAACTGCCCAAAAATGCCCCACCAAATGCACTATGCTCTTGGTTTCAGACATGAAAAATACATTTTCTTCCCATATTAAGGAGGAGTTAGGTTCTAGAGCAACGTGGCTGGTTACCTGAAATTCCCCAACAAAACACTATGAAAAAAGGTAGGGAGTCTTATATAAATCTGAAGCTTTTCCAGGAGATGGACTGAATAATAACAGATACAGTTTTATGATCTGGTCAAATGGCAAATCATTCTTGCACCATTGGATGGAATTATAAATTTAATGCATCTCTATTATCTCTAGAGAAAAACAAAATCCCATACAGTATTGTGAATAATGACACAATTGTCCCAAATATCAACCTAAGTATTTCAGTACCTTTTAAAAAATGTTCAGTCTTGACTGCTGTCCTCTAATTAATTGATTTTTTTTTTTAGGAACAAGATCCTCATATTTGGTCTGTTTGAGGAGACAGCTTTGGCTGCATTTTTGTCTTATTGCCCAGGAATGGACATTGCATTGAGAATGTACCCCCTAAAGTAAGTGCCAGCATAGGAATGGGAGGAGGAGGGTAGAGAATAGGAAAAAGCGCAGAGAGAGAAAATGATACATATTGTGTACAGGGCATTTTAACACCAGTGATCAAGTGACCTGTGTGGATTATCCAATAGGAAACACTGGATACTATTTTTCCAGCTCAGACACAAAGTAGCCAAATTTACCTTAAAGTGTATATTCTAATGCATTTAATCCCCAAATTCCTATCCTTTTAGGTTTATTCATATGCTCAACTACTCAGGGAATGAGATAGCCGTACAGGTATATCCTGATTAGTAAGGTATCCATCAAAGGATAATTTCAGGCTAGTGCCTAATGAGCAATAATGTTAGTATGATGTCAACAAATGTAAATGAGGCTACAAGTGGTGTTAGGAAAGATGAATTACTGTGGTATGTGCATTCCTAATGTGTCAGGTGTTACTGCTGACATCTAAGAAATGCACAGATATTCTGCTGCAAACTGTATTGCAGCAAATTGTCTATGCGATATATATATCTGCCTTGTGGGTCTGTAACTTATAGCCATTCTTCCTCTTTAGACCCAGCTGGTGGTTCTGTGCCTTCCCATACAGCTTCCTCATCTTTGTATATGATGAGATCCGAAAACTTATCCTTAGGAGACACCCAGGAGGTAAGTCACTGGCTGTCTTAGGTTATTTTACCAGGTCTTATCCACAGGTACTTGAGCCACTTCACTTGTTGATTTTTTATGAACTTATCTGTGGGTGTGAGTCAATGATTAAAAACTATACAACTGAACATGCCTTGATATTTAAGTAGATAATTAGAATATATATATATATATATATATATATATATATATATAATATATTTATAACATTTAATCAGTAGGCTTTCCCAGATTGCAAAATGCAGTTAATGTAGAGCTGGGAATTCAGATGTTAATTGGCTATAACGAAGGAGGAGGTTGTGGAATCACAATAATTACATTTTAATTCAGGAGGTATTAGGGAATGTGTGCCTGTCAATGTCTGTCTATTGATATTTGTTCTCCTTGTAACAAGAATGAGCTGAAGGGGGAATAAACAAATTCTCAGTCACAGGACTGTCCAACCTGAGACCCAGTGGATAATTCAGGATAGTGCGAACTTACCTGGCGATCCTTCGATTCACCTCGCCGAGACTGGTACGCGCTCCCGCCTCTCCTGCATGCGGAGATCAGCGAACGCTTTAAAAGGTATTCCAGTCTCGCGAG
>WMED01014794.1:0-13890 GCA_019650415.1 Pipa parva | reverse complement strand
AAGCTGCAGAAAAAATATTACTGGGCTTTTCTATAAGATGCAGATGGCTTGAAAACATTTCTGGTTCTTTCTCTGCATAGGAACTTCATATTCTTTTAAGGTCTTTACATTCATTACATCCTAACTCTACATTCTCATTCATGTATCCTGTTTTGTGACAAGAGTCCCTAATCCCCGTCGTACCTCGGGATAAAAAAAACACCTCTTCATCTTTACCACTCGTGTTTTCTGTGCCCGGAAATACTTTTTTAAGATCTCAAATCCAAGATATGAATATCCCCTAGAGATGGGGCACTGATCCCAAAATCACACAAATCCTGACTGAATGGGCTAAATGTAAAATGAAGTGAACTGTGGAAACCCTCAGTAACCAGAGTCCAAGGTCCTTGGAATGCTTCATTCTGAACTTGGGGCTCATTGCTAACATTGTATTTGGGAAACTCCTGTTTTGCTTGCTTTAGGTAGTCCTTTGTTTTCACTATCTCTGGTGCTTCCATTTCAGAACTATACTGGTCCTTTTTAGTTTCAGATTGTCCTAGGTATCCAGACCTTGTATCAGCTACATTCCCACAGCCACCATCTCTTTCACTCTGTGCGTTCTCTCCATAATTTATCTCTAAAATGCTGCAGTTGCGTTTTAAACACGAGGAACCTGTTGATAAGCTGATGCCACTATCCTCACTTTGGGTTATAGGATCTGGCCTTGTGTCACTAAATTCTCCATCTTGGAATGTGACTTTAGAGTTTAAATCTGCAAGGACATCAATACCACTGTCATCTTCTCCTGTGATTAACGTTATAGGCTGGAGCCTTACAGTTGTCTCAGTAAGTATTTGGCTACCAAATCCACTGTCTCCACTGCTACTCATAGGGTAATTCCTGGGCTCCATCATTAAGTGATCAATTAGTTCATCTTCCCAGTGTAAAAATTCAGTAGGTTCAGGGATTTGCATTCCTGGTTTCTCCATCCATGACCAACTTCTTTTAATAAGAGACTTCTGGGGACAAGGAGAATAAACATTTGATTACCTGGTAAAAATATTCTTTCTGGTGCCAAAAGGCCAGTATCTGTATACACACTGAACCAGTGTATGATCTTAAACACCCAGCAGGTGCCTTTGCACTAGGTGGGAAATGGTCATTTCAGATGATATTTTGTTCACTATACCTACCAGAGCTTTTGGTGTTTTTACAGCTCCATGAATATACAGACAAACAATGACATTGATGAAGATTAGAATGCTTAGAAAAACAAGTATGGAAGTAGCCACCACCAGTAGTGCACTCTCAGCAGGCTCTATAACAAAAAAAAAGGAAAGACCATAAAACTCTGACACTGTAAAAATTGTTGTTATTATCAGACACAAAATTATCAAATGACAAACTCTATTTGCAATGACATTATTGGGTGAAACTTTTTCAGAATATGATGGATATACTCAGATACTGGCAACTTGAGATCCACTCTGATGTGGTTTCAGCGTTACAGCAAATAATGTGGATCTTAAAAAACAAGGATAAGATGACGATATAGCATGGCCAGTAAGATTTTTTTCAGAAGATTGGATGATTTAATGAATGGAATCATCTTAGGATTCTTCAATTATTCATGTAAACTTTTTAACAGAGATTCAATAGACTATTAATAGACATCAGTGTAAATCAATGGTCTATTGCTGTTGTTTGAGGAGGGAGCCATTTCACTCCCTCCTCCAGTGGTGACAACTATCTTGTGAGCCACTGGAGGAGGGAGGCGTGCCCTCTCTTGACCACCTGACCACTGACGGCCAATCAGAAGAGTGGTCGTGGGCAGGGTTTTAGGCGGGGCTTTGGCAATGCGCTCCGAGCCACAACAAGGAGGCTAAAGAGCCGCACTTTGCTAACCACTGGTCTATTGAAATGAACATAACTGGCAAAGGTACATGCTAATTTTATGCCTTATAGGTAATACGTCTAAAAAATAAAATTGTACCATGTATGCTTGCCTATACTCTTGTGTGTCATAAACTACTTGGATTAGAATACAATTAAAATTAACCTATTTCATAAATTGGGTCAATTTATACTTGAAATGTGTCTTAAAGTCTGCAATAAGTAGTGAATGTGTGTTGTGGATCTCATCATTTGTTTTTTTTTAAATAATTTCCATTACCTTCAAGTGGGATGGACACACAGCTCTCTGGAGATAGTTGTGCACTGTTTCCATAAGAGAGAATAGAAAGCTGCATCGACACACAGTATTCTCTTCCTCTGACCAGGTCAGAAATATGGAATCTGGATATGTTGTTAACCTTAACAATCTAAATGATGGGAAAAAAATTGACGGATTACACTAAACCAAAAGGAATATACCAAAACATGTTGAACAATTTTTAGTAGACTCCTAGGTCAGTGCATGCAGTGTCCCATGAGTCAGTAGCACTATGCGTCATATATTCATTGAGCACTAATCCTTCATAGAATAAAATATAACAGAGTAAGTTTCACACATTGATAAATTGTGTTCCACTATGAACATACAAGGAATAACTCTGATCATATCCAGCGCTAACTATGGCTACGAAGCTAGTGTTTCTGGGGGGGCAGAGAGTTTACTTTAATTGTTGGAAGTGATATTTATGTGTAGCACCTGTTATTTATTAAATTATTATTACTATTAATTCTTTGTTATTATATTTGATATAATACAGGCACTGGATGCGAATAGTTTAACAAATACACACCTCCGCCGTAAGTTATACACAGTATGCACAGATGAACTTATTTATGGGAATTTATCAACAGGGGCAATTGTTTGTAAAGGTCTAGCAACCTATAGCAACCAATCAAGCATTCTCTAATATAAAGAAGCAAGAATAATAAAAGACAACTGATGATTGGTTGCAATAGGTTACTAGACATCTGTCAAGTTTGCCCCATTGATGAATTTTTCAAAATTCCTCATTTTTAAAACACAGCAGCGCTTTAACATGATTTAGCCAAACTTTTTCAAATTTTCAACGAGTTCGAGTATAGTATACCATGCAATCACACTTTATTCATACCACAACATGTTTTGGGTCACAACTGAACTGTTTTTAAAGTATAAGATGAAGGGGTAATTAAGCAAAGTGTGAACTCACCTTGCGATCCTTCAATTCACCTCGCCGAGACTGTTACGCGCTTGCTTCTCTCCTACACATGGACATCACCGAACGCTTTAAAGGTATTCCAGTCTCGGCGTGGCGACTCAAGTGGTCGCGAGGTGAGGCAAAGTACCAAGCGCATAACAGTCCTGGCGAGGTGAATCGAAGGACCGCAAGGTGAGTTCACACCTTGCTGAATTACCCCCAAAGGGTCTAAGTGTGACATAAAGCACGTTGTGATCTTATAAAGTCTGATTGAATGAATATTTGAAAACGTGTATGTAGTATCTTGACAGCAATGTGTGGAGTTGTTTGAGCCAATACCACAGATTAATAGCATGGTAAATCCGCTCAATCTGATCATCTGTTGCTTCAGACAAAGTTCCTTACCGTAAAGTTATCTTCTACTCTGCGCAGATAGGCAATGTATACCGTATTAAATGGGAAAAGGTCATCATAGCGCATGACGAAGTTTCCAGCCTTGACTTGTGGAATGTTGGCTTCCATAAAGAGCGAATCACCATCAACTTGAAGGGAGAATTGTGGAGCAGGCAGAGTGACTGTAAGGAAAGTGTATGGTCAGTGAGTATATTGCACATTGTAAAATAGTTGGCTCTAAATTTGTCTTCAAAAAAAGCTCTGAATTGTCTCCTACCACAATCCACTGCTTGTGCTGATAGTTACACCAGTTAGTATTCACTAAATATTTGCTTAATTTGTCATAATCACTTCCTTTCCTTCAAACTTCCTGTCCAAATGGGCTAAGCCACACATGTGACAGTTAAAGGGGCACTATAGTGCTGATATAACTGCACACATACAAATAATACTCCTTTATACTAAGCCAATTGCTGACACAAAGAGTTAAAAAAAAGTTCAGGGAAGAAATAATACTTAATGTTTGTTTCCCTTAATTAGTTTTATTGAGAGCTGACATTTTCCTCTCCCTCTCCTTTGTTCTGCATGAGGTGAAAAAGCTGCCTGACTGCTATGGGTTAAGCAGTGTGTTTTGGCAGCATAAATGAAGTAGGAGAGCAGGAGATTACAGAGGGAAAGCTGAGTGCTCAGGCCTTAAGTAGTAAGTAGTGTGTGTGTGTGGGGGGGGTACCTTTCCATGGAAAACTGGACAGTACACATCACATACACATTTCCTGGTGCGGGAGTTTATCAGTGCTGCCTACTCAATCATTCTGCATCACATGAAACTACTGCTGGGGAGAAACACTTCTCACTAAGGTATAGTATCACACTAAGGTATAGTACTGCATATGTAAAGATGTACTCTGACTATAGTTCCCCATTAAAGGTGCATGATCCACACAACATTTTGAAAGCAATTAAAGGGTCCTCAGCATTTGTGGTATTCTTCCCTCATTTATTATGTCTCTGTTCACTTTCCAGCATAAATTTGTAACCTGATATAACTCACTAATATTAAGCTGTTGTCAAAGGTTCCTGTTACTTTATTTGTGAATGTTCCCCTGCCACCTACCGTCTTTGTTTGTGTATCGTCCTGATATAGCCCATTCTGAGGTCTGCATCCCAAGGATGCTACGGACTCTTCCGTAATATCCTGTTTTCAAGGGCAGAGTCTGTGCTGTTAGGTCACATGTGAGGTTGTGAATGAGGTAGCAGTTAGACACTGCTTTCCAATGTCTTGTACCATACCTGAGAAGAAGTTCAAAATATATTATTAAACATATACATTTATTTCTATTTCTATACCGATATTTGCTACAGCTAATGGCTGAGAATGATGGTAGCTGTAGTTTGCCAGCAGATACATTGCCACAGTTAAGTATGAGGGAATTGTTTACTGTGTAGAAAACATTATCTGCATATCTGCATTGATGCATAAGAAGGTGAACTGCTACACTCCTTATTTTAACAAACACATTATCCAGCAACAGCAGAAAGCCCATAATTCCACTGGGAAGATGTTATCGTTGTCTGCCTAGTATGCTCCAATGGTCGACACATGATAGCTCCTCCTTACATTGAAAATTTAAATATATAGAGAAAATTCTGTGCACACTGTAGTTATTAGGCAAATCATTTTTTTCAAGGATTATTATAATTATTTGTTATAAATATGGGATATGTTTCATTGAAGGGTAACTTGGCACCTGAAATTCCAGCCAGCCAATGCTGATTTGCCTTTGCTTAAGGAGTCTGCATGTTTGCAAGCTAAATATTTTTTAGTGCCCAAGCAATGGCTTGGGCACTACTACTGTAGATTGAGAAGCCTAGGAACATCCCCCTTCACCTGAAGTGAAACTCACATCTGTATGTTAGAGCGCTGCTCACACATGTGCAGGCTGCACAAATGCAAGACCTGGTAGTGATCAAATCCTTGGTTTTATTTTTAAAGAAAGGTTTTATGCTGAACAAAGGCAAGCCTTAGGGAAGCATTTTTTTTCCTAAAGAAGCTCAACACAGGCTGGCATTTAGGATGAAATACAGCTTTATGTTTGAGATATCCTTCAAAGGTTTACACTGTTTTGTTGTATAATTTTGCACTGTTCTTATGGAAAATTCATAGAGCCTCATTGACTAAAGTCATCTGTTGAATTCACTTCGCTACAATTCATTTTGCATTGCCAAAATAGTTACAAATTCACTTCTCAGGATTGGTTAAATGGAGAATACACTTGCCGAACAGGCGTACAGTGGCAGTCGCTGTTGGTTGTGTAGTGTGGCATAGTCAGTCAGGTACAAGTAGGATGAAAAGTCATGCGAAATGAGGCGAATTCAACTAGTGAAGGGCAGTGACATCAGTTTCATAATATCCCACTAACTGTATAACCTTATCCCTAGGTCATGTTGTCACTTAGTTGATGCAAAGTGATGCAAAGAGCTTCGTAAGTTCGCATCTCGTCTAGTCACCCAAATTAGTCCCATATTCACCACTTTGCAGAGTTTGCTCAATAAGGGAACATGGGGAAGTGGTGAATAGATGTAAATTCAGAGCTTTACGCGACTATTCAGACTTTAGCCAATGAATTTCATATTCCTTTAACAACACCACAATATGAATTAACAACCAAAATGGGCCTTATCAACTAAAGACTGAATAGTCACGTAAAGCTCTGAGATCACATCTACCGGTACTTGCCACTTCCCCATGTTTGCTTATTATTATTCAAACTCTGCAACCAGTTCAGGGACTGCAATAGTCATGATCTCATGGAGCACTTCGCATCACTTTGCGTACACAGGTACTTCTATTATTGATGGTGGAGTGTGTAGAAGGAGCGAATGTGACTAGTTGCACTGCTCTGATTTCACCCATTTGACTTTGCCATATCAGAGTGATGAATTAGGGGCTGATAGCTCTGCACTCTACTTCCATCAAACTGACTAAGCCACACAACGCATCCAACAGCAATCACAGCTATCCACTTTTACGACAAGTCTATTAGCTGCTTAGTCAACAATGAGAAATGAATTTGTAACCGTTTTGGTGATACAACTCAAACTGTAGCAAGGTGAATTCACACATTAGTCAATCAGCCCCTCTACAAAGTAGTCATGAAGGAATCAAGTGAAAGTCTACCGTAGGAGCCATTCTAGTGCCCAGTCTCTCACTCTCATCAGTGTCTCTCACTCTCATCAGTGTGAGGATCAGTGTAATGTAGCACTGAGCTATGTGTTCCCTTTACAGACAGTCATAGCTTGGTGGTTACTCCTAACCAAACAACCAACCTTCAGATCATGCATTTTGTAGCTCTAGACTGGGAATTTTGCTAGGCCTATCCCCAATCTAGGAAAATATAAACAGGAAGGATTTATAATCCCCAAACAATTAATAAAAATGCACGGTTGTTTATTGTTAAAGTAACACTGTGGTTGAGAAAACGAGAAGAATTAGATGTAAAATACAAAGAATATTTTTAAAGTATGATCGAAATCAGGGCGTCCCCACACAGCGCTTTTCTGTCAATGTAAAAAAATAAATAGTGCTACACTCCAGCGCTGTTTTACTCACATTAAGAGCTTAGGGCTGTTAGTGCTGTGAGTGGTGCAGAATTACAATAACCATTTCCAGTGATGAGGTGCTTTGGTGCAGGTCATTGTCACAGCAATACAGTCAAGACTGGGAATACCCATAGTGCATGCTGGCATTGATTCTTATTTAAAGCGATTATAATGATGAACTTACCCCAAATACTGCACTTCGTAGAGTACATTTTCTGCATCAGGCTTTCCAGGGGACCACGTTAAGATGTGGGAGGAATAGTTCATCTGAAAATGGATGTTCAATGGGGCTACTGGGATGTCACCTGTAGGGTAGAACATTAAAAATATGACAGTGCCGCATCAACATTAATTTATGCTTTGTTTATAAAGAATAATATTCAGATTTAAGATTTCTTTTGAATAAGTTCAGTTATTTTTGGAAACGGTGAGTGTACACATTGCCTTTACAGACATGTATCAGAATAATGCTCGTCCAGTATCACTGGTATCAGTACCAGTATCACTACATACTGGCATTGTGCATGTATCATCATAAGAAAGGGCAATGGCTGTATTTTCTACTACTTTGTCATCAGAGAATAGGAGCATAAATTGTAACAATTATTTTCCCATTTATTTCAGTGGCAGACAATTTTAAGCTCATGTTGGCATTTGGATGATAAAAACATTGCCGAGATACTAATTAATGCTTTAACTCCAGGAACCCTGCCTTAACATGGCCACAAGGTTTGTTCATTCCCAGTCATTTACCATATCCGCCTCAGAATGAAAGATGAAGTAGACATTCAAAACTTTATTTTCTTATGTTGTCTTGGAAGCTGCTACCTTATATACTTCACATTTGTTCGGTTATCCCTGTCTATATTGTTCTGACTGTTTAATTGTACTATAATACTTAGATTGTAAGCTTTATGGGGCAGGGATCTCTATCCTCGTTTCAGTCATGGCTTGGCACTTAGAGTGATGTATTTTCTTGATTATATGATTGTAATTTACTAAACTTGTTCATTGTTCCACACTTTACCCTTGTCTGTATTATTACTGGATTGTACAGCGCTGCGTAACCTTGTGGCGCTTTATAAATAAAAATATACATACATATTACCTCAAAAAGAAAGCACACCTGTAATGAGTGCATTAGGTCACTTTGATTTTTCTTGTATTTAATTTTTATTCCTGAGTAGAACAATCTACACCAAATGCTTGAAAAGCTACACTCTAAAGATATATAACTCTACTGTTAATGGTTTTCCCATTGTGGGCACTGTTTTACTGAAGGTCTTGGGAGATTTTTTAATGCATTATCTATTTTGAAATAGAAATATATATCTGAAAGGTATTCTCTGGTCAGAACAACACACGCTGTAGTATATAACCTGAGGTAAAATTAACAAGTAAACAGCATTATTAAATTTACATTGTTTATATAATATGTACTATATATATATATATATATATATATATATACATATTAAGTTATATCTATCGGGCCATAATTTTGGCCTATGTGGGCTAGCTACACTTACTCCTTGACGAGACTGTAAGTCAAGTGTTAAAAGCGGATGTAAGAAATATAACCGAAACTGGTTTCCTGACTACAAATGTACGTATGCATTGCTACTATGGCTTCTACCTTCAAGACTTAATAAAAATATTATTTTGGCTCTGTGATGGCGGTTGCATAATATGCATGAAGGATAGAGGATGCATCATTTAAATAGTAATAGCCACAGGCGCTGATAAAAGGTGATGAAATTCATTTAACTACTAATTGTTGTTAGTTTTTGACTCCCTGCCTTCTCTTCTTTTTTTTTTTTACTGTAGTTTTCTGTTTCCAAATTAAAATTACAAGGCAGGGAACATTTATTAAGACTTGTATTAAAAAAAATAAAATAACACTATTACCTTACTATTAGGTTCAAAATACTTGTGAATGAAATCGAAGAATACTATAGATAATATAATGTACAATGATTTACATTGATCATACAGTTACAGTACACAGTTCACACAGGATGTACATGAAATTTCCTGTAAATTAGAACCATCACAGCCCTTTGATGTTTAAAAAAACGTCAATTTTAAAAATGTTGATGTCTCATCTTCCCCAAGCTGCTTTTCCAATGCCCCTGCATTCCTCAAATTGCCACTGTACCCTTAATAATTAATAATACCCTAAAAATGTCACAGGGGACCAAGGTATTTGTAGTGATGTTCTGAAACATTATCACAGGGCTGCAAATAATTTTTTTGTGATAGAATGACAAAAGGAGACGTTAACTAAGGCTTTTGTCCACATCTGATTCTGTCTTGGGAATAAATACCTCACAGTACATCATGGGAAATGTAGACATTAACCTCCACAATTTCTGAAATATGGTATTACTGCAGCATGCGAGTTTAAGTGAAGCAAAGAACAAACTATCGCCAATGGCTAACTTCTGTACTCATACACTGCAGTGGGTGACGTGGTGTCATGGCATCATGGGAATTGTAGTATTTCTGAACAAGCTATTGTATAAATGCTACAACCTTAAACTAAAGTATCATGGATGATTGAATGTCACAAGCAAGAGCCGAATCTAGAAAACAGGTTTCACGGTGTAAATATATGTTATTTTTTCCCCCCCAAATATGCCATGTGTGTTATGAATAATAATAATAATGAATCCTCTTCCGTAATTTATAAGGATATTAATTAGGGCAAAAGTTATCAAACTCAGAAAGTCCGCTCTGGTCTCAATGAGATATGTTAGACAAAATAACCTCTTCCAGTTAAATTAGTGAACGAGTTAAATGAGGAGGTGGTGGGTAACTTCCCCCCTTCTGCTTTTCATATATGTTAGGGAAGTGAGAGGATGCATTCTGTGTCATGAAGACATCATGGGTTTTCCAGTACAATCCTTTTCTTGAGAAAAGATCAATCTTGTGCAATATACAATCTACAATTTATCCAACATCAAATTTTTTATTTTTTTTTTTTAGCTGGACCTACTGAAAGTTGATTTGTCAGAGAGCTGGATCAGGCGGCTTCTACCAGACCTATGGGAGTAAAGGGTCCAGACCTGCCCCTAAATTGCTGGAAACAGGTAAAACCTGGCATAGAGTGAGGGGGTGTCCCTTGGTAATTTAGTTAGGGACCCTTACTGGAATTATGTATTCCTTTGATTTGTCATCACTCCAAAGTGTAAACTGTTTATCATTGGCCAAATACAAAATCACACAAAAATATTTCCCATATTATACCGCATGGATATAAAAACAGAATCTAAAGATAAACATACCTTCCCTTACACTAAACTAGGCTAAATTGTAGTAACTGACAGTTTACTTTGTCAATATAAGTCATTTTCATAGTGATCCCAGTTACAATCAGGGGCTCATCACTTCCTCATATTTGGCTATATTCAGCAAACTCTGTGATGTGGCGAATGTGAGACCAATTTGTCAGCTTATGACAGGCCTGGACTTACAGAGTAATTCACACTGCTTTATGTGTACGTGCACAGGTTCATCAATTCACCAAACATTTACCATCACAAATTCAACAAGGTATTGCATTTGCCAGTTTCAGGTCACCCAATTAAAGCACCAGATAAGTAGGCTGATGGCAGAGCTCCAATTCTCTGATTGACTACGCCACACTACGCAAAAGAAGGCTCCTAGCGCTTCATCGCTATGGCAATCCTCAGTGTGGTGAATGAGAAGAGAATTTGTGATGATTGGAGGGTAACGACCCGCACTGATGAGAACTCACTTCGATAGTTCAATTCTCACTTTGAGAAATAAGCCCCCCGGGGCGGCATATAAGATTTGTCATTACAGACAGACTGCCAGATGTGTGGATTTTTTAAACAATGACATATGAATAACATTCATTGTTATTTTTTTCTTACACTTTTTGTGACGCTGATTCTTACTGTATTTTTTTTTTCAATTTAATAGTGTATTTCTTTGCGTTAAAAAATAATTTATTGCAGTCTGACAGAAAATATGAGAGGCATAGTATAAAAAACAAACAAAAAAAATCATTCAATATCACAAACACTGTAAGAACAGATGAATAACACAAGTCTTAATAAAATCACCCGCTACAGCTTGGTAGGTGTCTGTAAATACTTACATTAATACTTAATTAAGTGAATACTTTCCTATAGATATAATATCCTTTATATCTCTAGGAATAGGCCAGAAAGATGATTGTTGAATAAAATATATGGGTTCATGGCTATGACATTTAGATTGGAAGCTTTTGCATACAGAGTATTCATTACTATTGGTTCTGTTTACCGTGTTGTGGGCAAGGTTTGTAATTTATGTACTACGTTACCTTGAATACAGTCTCACTATGTACTGTGCTTAGAGAAGATGTTGCTACTAAATAAATAACAATAATAATATCTCTGTCAGACCATAGGCGACTTACAAGCTAAATTCTTGTATGATAACATAAAGAAACTATTTAGGTATAAATTAAGACATTTGTTTAAGCAAGAATGAACTCAGCACTGCAATAGATAATACACACAAACTCATAATACGGATAATGAGATATGAAAATAACAATTACCTTTCCCTAAGGAAATCAAGCTAAAGAAAGCACTGAGAGGAAGCACAGATCTCTGTAGAGAGGCACTCAGCACCGCCATAGATCTCTGATGTCATCCCACTGTTAAGTCTTCCCTTTTTGTTAGTGACATGCCTCGAGTTGGTTATTTCTGACACTTCCTTCTTGCTTGACGCTCCCCTTAGAGGGGAGGGGGTTATGTTTTCTGGTCACGCAGGCTAGGAAATACCAGGGAAATATTCTGCAGTTTCTACACAAAACAAAACATTCAATTTGCAAAAGCAAAATAAGGATTCTCATGGTTTCATGACTATATTATTTTACTGTATCATGCACAGGCATACAGTAACAACCAGTTTTATACTGTTACACTGGAGTTTCTCAGAGTATGTACTGAAACTTTTACAGCCACAAGGCTTACTTTACAGCTACAAGACTTACTTTACAGCCACGAGACTTACTTTACAGCTACAAAACTTACTTTACACCCACAAGACTTACTTTACAGCCACAAAACTTACTTTACAGCTACAAAACTTACTTTACAGCCACAAGACTTACTTTACAGCCACAAGACTTTAGGAATGTAATACATCAGGAAGACACTGAATTAAAGCCAGTGCCTGACCCCCTGGGCAGCTTTATGGCATTTTTAAACACTGAAGTAAAGTGGACATTTTGTGAATAATTGTGCTTACTATGAGTAGCAGGCTCACACCACTAGGGGAGAGGGTTAATCCACCCAATCATTGTCCTCACTGCCATGCTGCAATGTAGACACCCTGTGCCAGAGATATTGTTGCTTTGGAGATGTTGCAGCAGACAGATGCTGCTACCTTTTGCACTTGGTGCTGGTGCTCCAATGAACCTGGTGGGGGACCGCTGCAGGGTGAGGGAGCCCTAGTGCAGATCTTGCACTGTGGGCCATACTCCCATTGTTACCCCACTGCTTCTCAGTACCAAGTTGCTTATAGTAAATAGCCTAAAAACAACCACAGTTTAATGTATCCTAAATAACAGGCAGAAAAACAACTATTCATACATTGAACTCCCTGTTTGTGTAAGAGCATATTTTGGAAACTATATTCCTTTTTTTGTATGGGAGTGATAGGCCCAGGTTAAGTCTTGCCTTATACATTGAGAGGAGGAGTGTACCAAGCCAATTCCTATGCTTGAAGAGGATGGATGTTATATTGGGGATTTAGTGACACCTGTTTTTTTTTTATAATACACAACCCCCCCCCCCACAGTGCTGACCTGTTATAGTTTCTGGGAGGGGAATTTGCACAGCACACATATAAAGACATGGAAGTCCACTAAATAAATCTGCCACAAATAAAGCATGCTCTTATCAGCTATTTTTGTCCCTTGACAGGATGTATAAGGGGTTCAGTTGGGGGAAGAATGAATAGATGGGATAATTCAGGTACCTGCTACATTAACTTATTTTTCCAATAAGCTACCTTTATATTTGGAGATGTATATTGGGCACCTACTTTATCCTTTTAATCAGTGGGATATGTCATGGCCCTTACCCTATTATTAGAAGGGAAGAACAAACCATGGTGTCTAGGTACCAGTCTGAGACTCAAAGGAATCACAAAGTAAGTGAATAGCAGGATAGGGATTATATCAGGGAATCACATCAGCTATAAGGCAGGTAAAATGATAGAACTAGCTCCAGTAGGTTCCATGTAGTTCAGCATGTGTGGATCATCCAACCAGTTCACTACAGCTTCTCCTACTGCACCATGTATCATTTCACTATCTCAGAATTCATAAATATACATTGCATCCTGCATGTTATTACACTTACATGTTTATTAACATTATGTATAGACCTTTCAATTATTAGACAGTGCAGTGTCTTCCAGTATGCAAAGAGGTAGCCATGGCTAACCGAGGAAATAGACAAGCAAGTTAAATAAGTTAAATAGCATTGAGTCCAATAAATGCAAGTTCAGTATTTAAAAGAAAAATCTTTAAATGTAATTTATTGGTAAGGCAAGTTTAACCATTTGCCCTTTAAATAGTTATTATATTAAGTAATAACATATAGGGGGGAATTCACCATTCAGCGAAGTAAACTCCGAAGCCTTTGGCTCACTTCACAAATGGTGAATACAGTACATGACTCTTCAGAGTTGCAGAAAAGTTGGTGTACATCTCTTACAGTTTTCCTTTGATGCTGGGGGGACCTTTTAACCAATAATAACC
>WMED01014793.1:247-13891 GCA_019650415.1 Pipa parva | reverse complement strand
TCTCCTCTCTATCCCCCGGCGTTCCTCTCTATCCCCCGGCGCTCCTCTCTATCCCCCGGCTATCGCGCAGCTCAGCTGAGCCGCGGCTCTGTCTCCTGACTGCAGCCTGTGAAAAGAGCCACACTGAAGGCTCGAAAGAGCCGCATGTGGCTCACGAGCCGCGGTTTGCTGACCGCTGCCTTAGACCAGTGATGCACAACATTTGTTCAGCCTGGGGGCCATATAAATTTGCAACAGGCGTGTCACGGGCTGCTTCAAAGTCACGACTGTGACAAATTTTAAAGTTACAGCTGTGACAATTTTCCATAGTAAAGTCGTAACTGTGACAATATTCTTATTATAAAGACGCGACTGCTGCAGTAACAGTCTATTGCGACTGTCTTTAGCTGGTGAATTCACACTTATACACAACATTTTGGATTTCAGAATTTGGTCCGCGGGCCGGATAGCACTGCGTCCGTGGGCCGAATATGGCCCACAGGCCATTGGTTGGGCATCACTGCTATAGGAAATTGTCATGGTCATGGATTTTGCCATGAAAAGTTGTCGCAGATTTGCCATGGAACCACATGAGAGTGCGACACACACAGCGCCATGACGTGTGTCAGCAAAAATGTCTCGGCATATCACCTCTGACAAGCTTGTCATAGGTTAGCCATCACTGCCTTAGCCTCAGGGGCTGATTGACCAAGAGGTGAATTCATCTTGCTATAATTTGATTCGCACTGCCAAAATAGTTGCAAATTCACTTCTGCCTATTTATAAAGCTGCGGATAGATTTGTCGAACAAGCAGACTGCTACAGCCACCGTTGCATGCGTACTGTGGCAAAGTCAGGCGAGTAGAAGTAAGATGTGAAGCCATAAGAAATCATGTGAATTGATGTGAATTCCCCCAATGAAGTGCAGTGACTCCATCCTCACCATATCCCACTGACTGTGTATAAGTGAATAATACATCTGTTTCCATGTCACCTGGTCCCTAGTTCAAATTTAGGTATAGACAAATTTAGTTGCTGTCACCATTGTTACTTGTGAATGCATAGTTGCCTTTTGTCACACTGGAGCCCAACCATTAACCTCCAATTTTCCACTCTGATGTGGCAAAGTCAAACAGGTGGCATTGGAGAACTACACCTTGTTGAATTCACAACTGAAACAAACTCCTCTGCTTGTTGAATCCGCAAAGTGCTTGTGCACGCGCATGCAAAGAGCTCCATAAATCCGCAACTATCTTAGTCGCCTGAAGTAGATGCGTATTCACCACATCACAGAGGTTGTTTAATAAGCTAACATGGGGAAGCGGCTATCAAATGTGAATTCAGAGCTATACACGACTATTCGGCCTTTAGTCAATAAGGCCCTGAAATGGGTTACTGAATGAGAATATAAGCTTTGAATGCTGTTGAATACTAGATCTTTAAAAATAAATTGGCGTCACACCAAGAAATGTAAGCCTTTAGGGAATTACTGAAACATTTGGTATAAGTGCTTCTTAAAAGATGAGATGTCATTGGGAATTTATTGCCTATGTATGATCCATGCAGTTAAAGATTGTTTTAAGTTATCTTTTCAGATGAATAAATCTCAGTTTCAGCAAAGCTTAAAGCAGGCACCTAGTTCTATATAGTTCAGGCAATATAAATATTTAACAGGATGAACTGACCCTTCCCGGAGACATAACAATGGGTTGTATAGGGCTATTAATCACACTGAAATCCATGTTTATAGCATCCAATGTACAGCTCCTGCTATGTGTAATTCTGAATCTGTGACTGCCAATGGTACAAGTCCAAACACTAAATTATGTAGTACAATCTACCCTTTTTAATAGGGCCAATTTTCTAACACCGGTGTAGGATCCTGAATGTTCTGGTTTTACACCACAAGTTTTTATCCAAAATATTTCAAAAAGACTGCACACTGTTTTAATTAGTGAGTGGTTTTTACCACATTGCCTTTCACAGTAATAGATGTACTTACTGACTTATTATATATATATATATTTATGGCTGTATCTCAACATTCCATTGGTTGGGTCCCAGTGTTCCCCAGGCATGATCTCTCAGATACATTCAGGACTGTACAACCCACTGCCCAACTTTCTTCTCAAAACAGCATAATGGATATATATATATATATATATATATATATATATATATATATATATATATATATATATATATATATATATATATATTAGTCTAGTAACACCTGCTAGCCTTTTTCCTTCACCATTTTCACATATCACTGTCTCTCCCTAGGTCCCTTCTTCCTCTTACATAACTTCAAATATATGGCACCCTATAGGTGGTGTATATCTATTTCCCCTATTTTTCATGATTTAGCCTATGAATACAGTTCTCTCATTCCCGGCATGTTTTGGCCATTATAGAAGTTCTATTGTAGTTACTATTATGGCTTTAGAAAGTAAAGCTGAATACTGAAACAGAAGTATTCTTATATTTAGACTCCACCATTAACTGATAAAGGCTTGGCCTAAGGCATGTTGTAGAGCTGAATAAGACTGTAATAATTACTTGCAGCCTGTGACTTAGGGCAGTGCTGTGGTCAGTGGTGCTGATAGTCAGCAGGTTACCACTTTCCAAGAATAGATTTTGCCCCTCCCTTTCTCTAAAGTATCCAAAGCTTCAAAATTATTTTTCTCTGAATTTCTATTAAAAAAATACTTTCGGTCAGTTTGTGTGTTTACATGCATTGCAATGTCTTTAAAAAGGCATGACAGAAAGAATGTAGTTTCACAGTTTATGACCCAACTGTGCTGATTAGAATTTTCAGTGCACAGAAGGGATGAAAAATCTAGTAAGATGTGAGCAGTCAGACCCTGCAGAGTAAAAGGGTCTGGATTTACAGGTTGTAAAATGGAATCTTTCTAAGAGAGATTGCAATAGGAATGTATAAATGTATTGTGAAAATAAGTTATTCTAAATTAAACCAAGATATTTCTTATTTAATGTCAGTGTTTATACAGTAGAAATGTGTTATAAGCCTTACTGATAACAGGGGTTTAGTGTCCTTTCGATTTAAAGGAGAACTGTAGGCAAATCAAGTTGAGTGGTGATTTTCAAGGGGGAGGGAGGAGATTCAGGCTCCAGTGCTGCTCCTGGTTTCCTTTGTCGATGTCTTTTTGTTTTGCCAGGCAATCCTCTTCACTTCCTGTTCCTGCATTTGCTGTATGCGTTGAAAAACACAGGAACAGGAAGTGAAGAAGATTGTAGCGCTTGTCAAGACAAGAAGACATTGGCAAATTACAGGAGGAGGGGTAGCAATGGACCATTAAAAAAAACAATCAGAGAGTATCCACCTCTCCTCCTTGAGAATCAACCCTTGATTCAAGCATTTAGTTCTCCTTTAATGCTACACCCTATACCCACATCCATGAAATCACTCTGACAATATATTTTCATTTCTTTTCTGGCAGTGATGCATTTGGTTTTCAGGGGAGCAAGAGTTTAGGGGGAACTTGCTGTATTAAAATGTACTTTAGCATGTGATTTCTACTATGGAGTAACTAGTAAAATCCTTCCATTTACAAATAGAACTATATACCTATATGTAGCATGAGCTGAGCAGGTAGAGATTATCTCTGAATATTTTCTGCCTATTATTTTAACTAGAAAACCAATTCAGCTTTGGTTGCCATAAAGATTCTGATTGTAATCCTTTTTTACAACCATGGACAGAAGCATTCCTCCTTGCCTGCTGTCCACGTTGAGAGATTTATTCTGAGGATTAATTTAATCACAGCTATAATTTTTTGAATCTGTATTGTACATGGCATAAATCCTATAAACAAAATCAGTCATGCAACACCTGTAATATGCAAGATTTTAAAATCTAGACACATTCCTTCTTCCCCTCCCTTGTACCCCTCTAGGATTCCACACCACAGAACTTTTCAAACATTTGGCCAGTATTTATTCTTCCTCAATATGTCCATTTAGGGACAATTTGCTATGCCACATTTTCGTTTATAAGTACTTTGCCAGCTTCACCAGAACATAATGTTGATCAATTATTCTGTTCCTCAGGTTGAAGAACTCCCAAAAGTTTGCCTACACTGTTTTTTAATGGTTCGATTAAAATGGTCAAGCACCATATTTTTTGCTTGCAGTCTTGCATATTTCTCCACGTATAACATTGTTTATGCTGTCCAACCTAGGGAGACTGGTAGCAGAGTATAATTTAAGCTATACTTTATTGTGTGTCTTCCATTCATCTGTTTTTGTGGATATGTGAAGAAGAATCATATTGTAAAATTTGTGGCAATAAGCCAATTTAATAATAATTCTGCACAATATTAAATATCCATAGTTGTACACTTTAAGCAGTGGCTGATTGGGTTGAAATTAATTCAGGAAAGTTATTTCACACTTCAATAAATGAGACCCATGATGGTGAATAAAATCACCACACACTAATGAATATCTATTTCTATTGTGCTAAGTTGAAAGATATATATATATATGCAGTGATTTTATTAACCATCATGGGTGAAAATATATACGTTCATCATCCTTTACAGAAATATTTCAATTTCATATAACACTAGTATTCTTATGCATGAAATCAGTACAAGCTTGATAAGCATCACAATATTTGTATTTATTTCTTTTAATAAATCTTTCTTAGTGGCACAAAGCAATTTTGCAGATGAAACCTTGTGCTTCACTGGATTCTTAATCACCCTGAATAGACTGTTGTCTTTGTGGCTGGAAAACAATCAATATATAACAGAAGATTGGGAAATTCAAAGTCTACAGTATGTAACCTTGGGTTTTATGATTAAAAGGAGGCCTCGTTTAATCCCACTGGAAAAAACATAGGAGCAAATTTTGGCCAGGAATTCTGCCATTACACTTCACTAAGTTTTCTACAGGTCTTTAACTTTAGACTCCCGAATTTGCAATTTCCACCCCCAGGCTAAGAGAATATCACCCAGGTGAGATATTGGATAATAGAGTCCTTTGCATATATTCATGGCTCTCATACTTCCACAGTAAAACCAAGCAGGAGTTCTTTAGCAGTAAAACAACAATACCTTGGATCATACTACAATTCCATTCAATAGATCTTAACAAAACCTTTTGCAATTTAGTTCATGGATTAGACATGGAAAATTTAGGTTTAGGCCGATCAAAACTCTCTCCTTGCATTGTTCATACTTGGTAATATAAATGTACAGGGTGATTTACATGTCCCATTACCAGTTTGTCAATAAATGTACTTTTGTAATGTTTAGTATTGCTGTAGCATGCTTTTCCCTGCATGTTTCCTGAGAAGAGCTTGAATGTCATACAGTGGGAAGGATGCCCAAGTTTTAAAGGATGGGCTTCTTTACCTGAAGGTTACAGGTTAAAAGTAATAGTCTAGACTTGGTAAGCAAAGTATATCTCTGCATCTTAACTAGGAAAATATTAAGGGAAGTGCTTGGTTATACTTGTTAGGCACTCCAATTAGGTCCTCAAGTAGTTAGTTTGGATTCAGTGAAGTGATCTGGATGAGGTCACCTGGAATAGGAAGAAAAGAGGACCTTTTGTAATGGCTCCTGTATCTACATTGGCTACACTCCACTTCCCCAGGATTGGTAAAGTATGTAAATTAATTTGCTGTCTGAGTAAGCTTGCCTTGAAGTAAACTGTTAATAAAAGTAATTATGAGGGGAATTCAGGATAGTCCGAAGTGAGGTGCGGAGTGTTCGCCTCACTTCGGACTGACTGATCTGCGCTCGCTGATGTCCTGCACGCGGACATCAGCGAGCGCATTAAAGGGATTCCAGTCTCGGCGAGAGCAAAAGAGTTACCTCGCAAGCGCAGATCAGTCAGTGTGAAGTGAGGCGAACACTCCGCACCTCACTTCGAACTATCCTGAATTCTATGTCCTGTAATTAAATTGTTCAAGTGTTTAAGTTGCAAAAGGTTTCTGGCACCCATTTATTATACAATGGTGAAAAGGGGTTAGTGAGAACCTGATCCTATTGATTCTAAATCTCCAATTTTATTAAAAGGACACCTTAAGATTTCAGAATTATACAAAGTAGTAAGGTAGCCTGTGCATTTACTAAGCAATCTGACTTTTGTCTATGAAAAGACAAGGGTGACAAATTGTCATTATATGGCTGTGGGGCGTAAAAAACATTGACCACAATAGCAGAAAAATAGTGGCTTTACTATCCAACCAGAGCAGGTCTTTTAAATACCATTCAGTGTTTAGAAGACTAGCATAGGAGATGGAATTGCTCAGGCCAATAAAAAAGAGATTTGACCTATTATATTGTGGGTATAGAGCGCAAACATCTTTCTACTAAAAAGGTTGGAATATTAGGTATTGTACAAAAGTTCTGTTATTATTAAGATTCAAGGCCAACTTTCAAAAGTAATCATAGTCTTCTTCCAGTGCCTAATAGTGTGAATTTTCAGAATTAACAAAAGCAGAAATATTTAATTCCATATGTTATGGACCCAATATCACGTCATTTTCTCTAGACAGATTACTAATCTAATTTTGTAAATTCCTCATTGGTTTTGCATCTTCATATATTGCAGTTTAGTGATAGACAGCTATGATGAAACGTTCACAGTGCAGAGAGGTGCTCATCTAGGATGTCCTATACTATAGGTTCTGATTCTGAGTCATTTTATTTGCCATGTGAAGGCCTGTGCTCTGTGAGCATGGGCATCCGCAGTCAAAAATTTAGGGGGAGGGGATGACTGATTGACTTCAAGGGCATGTGACATTATGATGTTGTCATGTGGAGCATTGGCCAATCAGAAACTCCTGATGTGCTGGAGTAGGATGATAGTCATGGGCAAGTGACCCCCTGCTGATGCCCATGTCTGTATGGCTTACAAATGTTTGAATATTTTTAAATGCAATTGTTTTTAGAGGTTGTCTGGTAACATTACCAAAAAGATGTTGGAAAAATTATAACAAAATGAATTCATAAACACATAAAATTGTCTATGCACAGTCTCTGAAGAACCCCAATTCATTTTTCTTACTATGGAAGGAAAAAACCGTAAAAATGCAAAATATTCTTTATTGTGTATATTCAGTTGTACATTGCATATTTCAAGCCATGCAGTAATGTGAAACTGAATAAACACAAGGATTCTGTGATTTTAAAATTTTGCTTACTATACCATTTGTATGTAACTATAGCATTGTCTGAAGATGGAAGCACAAAATGAAAAATAACCTGTTTGATTACATAACATTATTGCAAGATCTGTGATAGTATTTTATATCTGCTCTACAGTCAATGCAGGATTTACATCTCAGCAGTTTATAGGTCCAGAATACTTGGTGCCTTGTGCCACACCCACTAACTGTCCACGCCCTTTTTGGAAATAATCACAGACTAAATATGCAGTGAACTGAACTCATAGTTTCATGCAAAATGAAATCACAAATATGAGGTTTAACATTTGAATATTAAAAATATTTAGTTAGAATGTGTTTCCTTGATCACAGGAACCTTCCATATGAGCCACCTACAGCACAGGTCTCTAGAGGAAAATTCAGCACTGTATAAATTTTTCTGTGTCCTAGGAGCATGGAGTTGGAAAGAGGTTGGTATTGTCCAATAAAAGACAGCTTTCCCATTATGTGTTGAGGCAGGAGCTGCAGTTTGGTGTGATGAACACAAATACATAAATACACAAAGGCATGTTTGGTATGTGCATGTGATCATCCCTTTTGTACAACCTGTTGTTATCACATCTACACAGTCATACCACATTCTTTCCTTGTCTATTAATGAAAATTATTACAAAATGTAAAACTAATCTAACACAGAAAGAAAACAACATGTTAATCGTATTCTTACAAAGGAGCATCTGTTACGGTGTTGAAATAGAACTGATCATTAATTACACCCAGTGAAGGGCCATTAAACATCTATGTTCAGCAAGTGCCCAGTAGATAGGCCATGTGTTTAAAAGTGCTGCCAGTTACGTTAATTTAAAAAATAATGTTTTCAACATCACAGGGTACATGGAGATTACTTGTTCTTAATACTCCCTTTTCTGTAGACACCAAAGATTCACTGTGATGGGAATATTCAGCTCTCCTTTGCAGTGTTGATGGAATAATGAACTGCTCTTTCTCCTTCTGTGCTGCCTGTGCTTACAGGTATGTTATAGAAGGAGAAAGAATGGAGAATAGGACTAATTCACTGTCTATATAATTTTTCCCATGTAATTCTAAGGTATGGAGCTACGGAATATTATTGTTGATACTGTGCATAATCATTGCCCTAATAAAAATCATAAAAAAAGAGACCCTAATAAAATAAGGAAACAAAAACACAAATATTTGAATTCCTTTTGTAACACACTTTTTAATGAAACTAAAAAGTTACCAGGTTGGAAATTTTCTTTTGTTTACCCATAATCAAAACTCTTTGCCAGCACAGAGAATTTCACTGTGATGAAATACAATATTGAGCAGCAGATTAATTCAAGAGTAAAAAGAAAAAGACATAGTCTGATTGTAAGGTTTCCAGCATCATCTGAAAACTGATTGTCCTTAGGGACGCAGGCTGTCTGTTAGACTCGAGTGTGTCTGCATGTTCGAGTGGACCCAGCTGAAGCTCCTGGGGCAGATGTGGAAGGAGAGTCATCATCTGTGGTATCTCCCTGGTCTTCCCTTTGGAGTCCAAGGGTGATGTGACTCTGCAAGGCAGCTGGGGTCAACCACTCTTTGGGAAGGCAGCTCTGGAGGAATGGGATGCAGGAACTAAAATAGGCAAGGCGATTTACCCAACGTGGGATTTCCTTCCCGCACAACATCTGTAAACACATGAACAAAAAAAAAATCAACATCTAAAAGGGAAAATAGTGCTTGATACGGATGGCTTTTATGGGGAAAACTGTTTGCAACATTATGACTTTCATCAATTCACATAGACACACCCATAAATAACAATGGAAATCCTTTAAAGAAAATCCGGCACTCCCAATCGTTAAATGAATTCTTTTATTGTAAGTCCATTAAAAACAAGCGATAACCAGGCCTATGCATTTCGTGCTTCGGCACTTAATCATGGCAGTAAAAAAAAAAGTTTACTGCCATGATTAAGTGCCAAAGCACGAAACGCGTAGGCCTGGTTATCGCTTGTTTTTAATGGACTTACAATAAAAGAATTAATTTAACGATTGGGAGTGCCGGATTTTCTTTAAAGGATTTCCATTGATATTTAAATCGCCTGTATCCTGGCACCCCTCATTTACTCTTTTGGGATTTGAGCGGTTGTTTGGCAAACATTGTTTTTGATTACACCCATAAATAATTAAATATTTGAAATTATGAAATTATTTTGGACCAGACTGTATCTGATGAGAAGTAAGTTGCTATAGCTTGCTTATCAGACTCATTTTATCCTCTTCTAGCTAGTATCCCCCTAAAGGCCTTCATCTGACAGTGGGTATTAAGTAAAATCAATGAAACTTCAACAGTGTATTGCAGTTCATTGCTAATTATGTAACAAACAGTTTCTGCACCCTTGAATGTTATTGTATAAAAGAGACTGTTCAGTATAATTGCTGCAGGGAAGTCACGTTGACTGTGATTGATTTTCTCAGCTGTGGGAGACTGTAGACCGGAACAATATTATTGTACTAGAAAGAGAGGGCTCACCACACAGATGTACCTATGCCATTTTAATAGTCTTATTTTTCTCTCCTGAAATAATATTGAAAGTTACATGTTATAGTATTTATATTCTAATTAAGGTAAAGAGTTTGCCTAGATAACCCCTCGTTCAGAGGTGGATATGATTGGTCTACCGCAGCATAACATAGTTTAAGACATTTCATTAAGTTCATTATTCCCAGGGTTGATTTTTCAGCCAGGTCACACCAGGTCGGCGACTAGTTTGAATCCATTTTGGATCATGTGTCCATTTCATATGGCCCAATGATTTAATGGTAGCAATACAGAGCTATTTTTATAGTAAGAGAAAGGGTCATAACTTGTAAGTAAAATAGCCCCCTTGCTGGGGGGAGATAGGGTGCGACACTGAAAATCAGCACTGATTATTTATCCACAGATAATGCGTTAGCTTTTTGTTAACAAAAAGTCAATTTAAGTCATTATTCAGGTCACCTCTAAAGTGTACAACCTGTGGTAGTGAATTTGATCTCCGCAACAGATGGCGTTTTCTTACTGAGAGCACAGCTCACTAACTAATGTTGTAGACTTTGGCCATTAATGTTTTTCATTTAGATGCATGACAATATGGAACAATTTTTATCTTCTTGGAAGACTATATTGACTATTTGCTAAGTCCATTAGATAGCTACAGATGATATTGCCAGCAATGATTTAAGACTTGTGGGTTTCCTGGAGTTTCCTTCTTCACTGACCAAGACAGGATCTTTCTATCCATTTGTTTTCTGTAGCTATCAAGGCCAACATTAAAGATTTTTCCCTGCTCAGTGTACCGTACAATGAATCAACTTGCATAGGTCATTGCCAAAAGTGATCTGCAAACTGAAACATCAGTGGGATTTGCTCAGTGCCTTGCTGTAATTATATCCTATACAGTCAGTAATCACAAGTAATAATCCTGACATAAATACAGTTATTGCATGACAAAGGTAAGAAAGATTGGTATAGAAAAGTGAGAATTTTCATCCCTAAATGAATTTGTGACAATTCAACCATTGTATGACCTCTGCCCTTTACTAAATTGTGAAGTCAAACCTGCATATTCACATCAGAATACCTTGGTGAATTGTAAGTTCAACACATGGTGAATACCTTTATTGTCCATTCATTAGCAGTGAATAGACTCAAAGTATTGCATGAATACACAACTGGCATTATGTGAAAATACAGCACACGCAGAAAGGAGCCTATTCATCTCTTTCCTCCAAAAGACTAATTCACTACTCCTTATTTACTAAACAGTGTATTTCCTTGGCAAAGAAGCAAACAGCATGGAACACATATACTGTATATTTCATGCATAGTCTGGCATAGTCAGTTGAACAGTAATGGATGAACAGTAAAGTAAATTTGCTCAAGAGAAGCTAACTGATATAATTTTCCCTTGATTCCTACGGATCTGTTTAAAGTAAATGGCACTGTAAATGTAACATTCTTAGATTAATATCAATTTACTATTAATAGGCAGGACTGATCCTAAGAAAGAACATTGTCACCAAATTGTCACATTCTGACATTTATGATTAGAGTTATTTATATGCCTTTCTACGCATCAGCATTCCTAGGTCATGTTGCCACATGATTTCTGTATTTTTCATTTGAGTGTGCAGTCCCAGTCAAACTGGTGCATTTGAAGCAGTGCGCCTTTGCGATTTGCAACTTCGACATACTCCAAAGCTTGGTAAATAGGTGATTTTCATGTGCATGCAAAGAAATGCTAAGTACACAACTGTCATAAGCTGTCAAATTTGTTGCTAATTTCCCCAATAACATAAATAGAGTTTGGGGACGTATTGAATGGATGTGAATTGGGACCTTTACACGACAGTTCATACTTTTATGAAAAAGGGGCTTTGTTGACTGAAGGTGAATTAAATAGGAAAAGTTTATTAAAAGTAAAAGTTTATTGTTTAAGATTAGCTTTCAATAAATATTCCCTCTTCATCAGGTCAGACCAGTACTGAAGAATACACAATTAGTAAGACATTTAATATATAGTGCGAGTCTTCTTAAAAGCAAAGTATTTAGAGATCAGGCTGCTTCCTGCTTCTGTAATATAAGGAGGGTTGAGGTACTTCCCACTAAGGATATAGGGTTGAGGGTCCTAGTTGGACTGCTGGACCTGCAAGTAGCTAGAGTAAGGATGTAACTCACGTTTTAAGGTGTGCTACGTGCACCAAATCGGGTTTAGGTCAGAGCCAGAGATTATGAGGTGAGCATCCTCCTCTTGGGTAAGGCACTGAGATACAGTCTAGATCCTTTGTGACCATGCTGGGAATGGGAAGCAAAGCTACATGAACCTACTATTAAATAATCTGCATTATCATCCCTGTATTGTAAATACCTGATCTGTTCTCTTCTGAAAGATAAACTTCACATGAAGAGTACATTTTTTTTTAAAAATTCCTGGTACCCAATTTATTATGAGATTTTAAGTAATCGATTCAGTCAGTTATCAATCGTTAGATGGAATGTGGCCCCAGTGGGAGCAAAAATTAGGATATCTACAATCTATAGAAGCCACAACTCACCCTAATGCAGGTAATGATTGTTATATTGAACTCAGTGTGGAAAATGGAGGGCATTGGTTTTTGTGTCCATCCCAAGATCCATTATTTCAGTATGGATTGTTGTCTTAATTCCACCAATAGCTGTGCTCAGCCTTAGTATAAGCCACTGATACATGCATCATTGCTTGGAGCAATCAGTAAAAGTTTGTTACTTGTTTAAAATTTTGTCAGAGAATAAAATAGGATTCAGAAGTGTGGTGCGATAATATAATTATAGTTATAAAAATATGCAGCGAAGCTGTCCCTTATTTATCTGCTCTTTTCACAGCAACACACACTCAGACACTCAGAATATTTTCATCTCTAAATATCCGTAAGAATGATTTGTTTAGCACCACAGGCTTGTTATATTCCATAATCACATCGCCCTCCTCCAGGCTTAGTTACATGAGTGGCGCCTCATATAATATGCCAGTCTGCATACTAATTAAGGCCAGATTACTCAGGCAAAACAAAGATGTACAAACCTCTGCCAGTACTGCGGAGAAATGATTACAATTTTTGTGCATTAAGTGATAGGCGTTGCCCTTATATTCCTTTCCCAGCTCCTCCATTATATTATCGATATCTTCTTCTGTAAAATCTGTCGTTCCAAGTGCAATGGACTCCCTAGAGAGGAAAAAAGTATCAGTAGGGTCATTGGTATGATCATTATCCAAATATTGTGCATGTCCTATTTCCATAAAGTACGCAAAATGTTTTTATCCAAAGGGGAAGTTCACCCTTTTTATGGCACATAGTTCCAACGGCACATACTAAGACCAGATAGATAGTACATAAACTGTCAGTTACCACTGCTTCTGCAGAGAGATATCCCCTTATCATATATATTGTTAGCAGATTAGGTTTACTCTATCCAAGCTACTCTAAGAACAGTTCCTTAATAAATAAAAAATCCAAATGAACTAGATATAATTACACATAGTGAGCATTTACTAAGGGGGATATTTACTAAACTTGAATAACTTTTACCTGCTTGATCGATATCCATGGTATTGATATTGCCAATATCGAAATTTATTAAACGCATTCTAACTTTTTTTAATCATTTAAAAGTGTTTGCCTGGTTGAGGGTGATGAAAATCCATTATTTCCTATGGAGATGGGGCACTAGAAAGTCCCCGGTGGAAAAATCGACAATGATGCCGCTGAAAAAGGGCTCCATTGGCAGTATTGTAAGTTGTAGCTGTATGAACACATGGATATTTATCGATATCAATACATTTTATTCAACTTTACATAAATTAGTAGAAAACAAAAAAGTGGCAAAAGAAAAGGGCAAAAAATGGTGAAACAGATCAAATGATACCCCCCCACCCCAGCCCGCTTTTCCAGAATGGGAGGGAGTGTTGTGGGGCGACACGGTATAGGGAATGGCAGGGT
>WMED01014792.1:0-13045 GCA_019650415.1 Pipa parva | reverse complement strand
AATGAAATGCTTTATAGGCAAGTTAGTTATCAGAAGTTCTGATTTTCAGTCAGGTTGCCGACCCAGCTCAACTTGGGGGGTTATTCACTAAGATGTGAATTTGACTGTCAAATTCGCAAACAGCGGATTCCCATAGCAAATCCACTACAATTTCCCCATTGTAAAGTCGCGACAATTTTTTAATGTTAAGATTGTGACAATTTTCCCATAATAAAGTCACGACTGCGACAATATTCTCATTGTAAAGACGTAGCAGCCTATTGTGACTGTCTTTATCTGATGAATTCACACCTATACACAATAATTCGGACTTTAGTGAATAACCCCCCTAGGTTGTGGGTCATTTGAGTGTGTCATGTGACCCACAGATTTACCTTTAGCAACACAAAATAAAATGTCAGTTCTCTTGGGAGTGAGGTGGACTAAAATTGTTTTTAGAAAACCAGCATTGATTATTAGGCATGCATTTAACGATACATAGCTATTGAGATGTGTAGGAATAACCACAGGGTTTTGACATACCCATGAATTAACATGTTGTTAGAAATCTAAGAATGGCAGTATAAGTTCTATTTTTGAGTTTAGCTCTTAAATGAGCTATCTTTCTGTTGCTTATGTCCAACATTATTTTAAACTACCGTATATAGTGGATCTGCTGTATAGGCTATTTTTTAGATACATGTTTATTAGGTTTCTCATTTTCTACGTTGTAGTTGGCTGTACTAATAATACCAGAATAGATGTAATATCAATTCATGCTTGTTTAAAACAGTAATTAACAAATAATGGCCATCTTTTATATCACTGAGTGTGCTCAGATAATGTGGAAAATATAAAAAGGTAGGGATACTTGGCCCAGCCAGCCATTGTTAAATGACCAGTAACATTAAAAACTTAAAAAAATAATAAAATCCTATTTTCATTAACAAAGCAATTGAAATACATACAGCACTTGCAAAAATGTCATCTTTCAAGTTGAATTCATGAATTTTATTATTAAGTCTGATTTTATCTTTAGTAACAGCAGCCATGTTATTAAACAAACCTTGCCCAGTCCCACTGTTTTCTATGGTGCTTTATTCAAGAAATGAGTTGTAATGCCCTGATTTTTAAGCTTAGTACCTAAAACTCGTGGAAAGATAGTACCCATTGTTTCCTGTTTCCTGTTATCCTGTAGGATAATTCACATAGGCTATTTTGTTTTTCACCATAGACAATAATGAGGCTAATTTAAAAACAGCTGGTGTGACCCTGGCCTTAAATGTCTGTGCCTTGAAACTGACTGTTACTTGCCGTGTTTCCCCAAAAATAAGACAGGGTCTTATATTAATCTTTGCTCCTAAAGATGCACTCAGTCTTCTTTTCGGGGAAACACAGTACCAGTACGGTATATTTATCGTACTTTGCTACAGCTAAGCATTATTTTCAGGGTAGCCCTTATATTTTTATGAGCTTAGAAAAAATTGCATTAGGTCTTATTTTTGGGGAATTTCTTATTTTTGTTGAAAACAGGGTACTAAAGTAGATTTGCACTATATTTACTTCAGTTCTGTAGTTTTTCATACTACTCGAGTTGTAATTTGCTTGCTGCTGGGTACTAACACAGCAGGCTTATCTTGCTTTATGATAAGGTATCTTTATAAAAGGAAGACTGACTACAGTTCCATATACAAGCGGTTGTTTTCATCAGTGCAGCCTTTTGAGTTTATTAGCACAGTGCCTGGAATAAGTATATGCAAAACACAGAGAATGTTACTTTTAGGGGTTTGTTTACACTGTGTAGCACTTTTACAGAAGTGGTAACATTTCTGTGCCAGTTTACACTTTCTGTGCTTAATGTTATTCTAATGCCTCTCAGTAGCTGCAACTATGTAAATGTCTTCATGTGGAGATAAATAAGTGAGAGATAAGTTGGGAAACAATAGAATAGCTGCAACAAGTATATAAACCTGCAATTTCAACATTTTACTGTGGTGGTATTGTTTGATCCAATACAAGTATCTCTTGGTTAACAGTAGTCTTTTTAGATTTGCAGCAGTAAAATATACCGGTTAGAAGAGACAGGATTCTGTTATTTGATGCATTCTTGCTTTTCATCCAGATCAGATTATAGATAAATAAAATATCCTCCTTACATCAGTTATTCTTCTTGTACTCCCAGTACATCTGCCTCTAGCCACTCTGTCCACTTGCTAGACGGACTGCTAACCATCATGCATCTTCATACCTTTTTCCATATCAGTCACTGTGCAAAACAATACCTGGATAGAATTACCATCTCCCTTTCTTTCCACTATTAGTGATGTTGCATTATGATCTTCAAGGTTAAGGCTCTTATGGCCAATTAGTGTTTTAGCTGGGTACAGTTTAACAAAAGACTTATTCGTTGTAGCCTTTGTATATATACTATATTTACAGCTATGCAGTATATATGATTTCTGCTAATAATTTCCACTGGGAACCTGCCAATTTTTAAAAATGTTTCAGAATGAACTAGTACTATACCACTGCAGCCCTGTTTTTATTGTATTATATTTATGCATTTGTATAGCGCTGATATATTACACAGCGCTTTACAGAGATTCATCATTCATTATTCAATTCTTGCCCCATAGAGCTTACAGTCTAATCTCCCTATTCAGTCACACACACAGTTAACCTATGTGGTATGATTTGGATTGTGGGAGATAAGCCACACATATATGGGGAGAACATACAAACTCCATGCCGTTGAAATTTACTAAATGTTGGTGCGATCTATTTTTATTTTATTTATTTTTTTGCCGGTTAGGCCAGATCCATGCTTGCTGTTTTGTAACTGAGCTGGTATTAATTAGACTCATTATCTATGGTGCAAAATGAAATAGCCGGTGTGGATTATCCCACAGGAAACGATAGATGCTATTTTTTTTTTTTTTTTTTTTTTTTTACAGCTTTGCTCAGTGTAGCCCTGGTCTTAGAGTATGAATACATTCAAAATCTTCAAAACTCCTGTTGATATTTTCAACATATCTTTCGATTGAAACTACCTTTTACCATTTGTTATATCCATACATTGTATCTGCAAGGTCAGTGAGTTATTGTAGCAAATGCGCCTGCATTCTTACACTTTATCATTTTATTTCACTAGGGCCAAAAAGAAGTGCAGACATGTCTTCTTTGTTTATATTCCAGTGGAACTTCCAGCCCACTAACCCCACCATTGATGGGTTGGACTTGGATAAAACCAAAAGAGCTGAAAGAAGAATACAATCAAATGTACCCCAGAATTTACACCATAAAAAATAGCCATTTGTGTTCTTTCTAACTTTGAATTAAATCCTGCCGCAGGGTAATTTTAATAGGTATTTTATGCATATGCCATGAGAAAAGTTTGCCCTGTCCAGTAGCCCATAGTAATAAATCACATACTTTCACTTATTAATCTGAATTCTGTGGTCCAGTCAAAGCTAACATCTGAGATTAAGCTTATTGGCAAACTTTGCTCATATTATTACATAAACATTATTCTCTAAAGCCCAGCAAGCAATGTGCAGTGCCTGTACTTTCAATTTAGGAAAGTATACCTTATTATCTAATTGCTTATCTACAGCTGCCATCACCTGTCTACCAAGGATGACGGGAGCTGCATTTATTTTGTGTTTTGCATCTCCTTTTTGTAGCCATTACTATATATTTCAAAATAAGTACCCCTGACTCCTGGGTCTTTCTCCTGGCAGGAATTAATCATGCCTTGTAGAAAATATTATGTATCAGCAAGATCTGCTATTTTATTTAATAGTATGTAAGAGAACCAATGTTTTAAAGATAAGACCTCAACCTGCAGAGTGTTCTTCCCATCTATAAAATGATAATTCAGGTCTCGAAATGTGTGTTTACATGGAGAGGGCTTGGTCTGTCTGTGCCTGAGGTAACTCTGGGTATAAAATGCCAAAAGCATGCACTTGTAATCAGACTGAATCCTGCCTGCCTTTTTAACATAACCTTTGTATACAGATCACATAAACTGAGATACTGTGTAGCAGCTGAACCGTGAAAGACTTAGAAAAGGGGTTGAGCGGCAGAATTAATTCTCCAAAAATGTAAGTTGATTCTGCTTCAGTTTAACACTTTATTTTTCACTTAATCTTGAATTTAACAGTAGAAGAACCAGAGATGTGACTTCTAGGACAATCCAGGACAGACAGTTGCTGTTTGTGAGAGGATATTGGGAGATACAATTCAGCAACAGCTGTGTATTTCATGGGGACTTGAAGGAACAGAAATATTAAAGGAACAGTCTGGGCAAAAAAAAAAATATTTATTTTAATTACCACATTTTATTAAATACGATTTATTTTCAATTTAAAAAAAAGTTAAAATTCTTACCTGTAAAGAAGTGCTATACAGCACTTCTGTGTAGCATACCCCATCTTCAGACACTGCCGGCAACTCTATGGCGTCCAAATCAGGCGATCTCTCTCAGAAGCATATTCCTCTAAAGCCGCGCTCCTAGTGAAGCCCCACATCAGCACTTTCTAAAAGTTACATGGAGAGCGTGCATGTGATCAATGCATCCTCTCTGGATGACGTGTGCGCTCTCTCCCATGTGGCATCTAGGAAATGCTGATGTGGGGCTTCACTAGGACCGTGGCTGGAGAGGAATGCGCTTCTGAGAGGGATCGCCTGATTTGGAGGCCGGCAGAGTCGGAAGATGGGGTATGCAATATAGAAGTGCTGTATAGCACTTCTTTACAGGTAAGAATTTTAACTTTTTTTTTTTAATTGAAAATAAATTGTATTTAATAAAATGTGGTAAAGTTCTGGTGTATAATGCAGACAAAAGATGTCTGCAAAACTAAAAGCCTAAGGTCCAAGGAAGGTATTGATGATCAGCAGGATTATCCTAGCCCTCTGAAATGTTTACTTCTGATGATACTCAGGTACTGTCCTAACAATAACACTTTTAACATAATACACCTATCAGTGCCTCAAATACTTTTTTTGTTTTTATTTTTTTGCTTCATCCCTTACTACTCTAAAACCTGTCATCACTTTGTATTTATGGTATTCAGGGAAACGCACTGTCCTGGATTTCCTCCTATCTTACTGTCCGAGCCTTCTGTGTTTCTCACTTTACCTCTGCCTTACAAAAAAATACCACAAGGGCTCTGTACGTGGGCCACTTCTGTTCTCCACTTACACTTCTGCCCTTGGCAAAGTGATGAAATCTTTTGGGTTTAATATTTTCTATATGCAGATGATACTTAAGCCTACACTCCTGCTCCTGACATCCCTTCTTTCAAGACGCATGTTCTTGCTGTTGTCCCCTCATTCATGTCCAGTCACTAGTTAAAATTCAATATGGACAAAAGACAGAACTGAACATGTAATCTTTCTATCCTCTGTGTCAGCACCATCAAAGTAGATGTTTTCCCAATTTCTCTGGTATCTCAAGCTTGCTGTCTAATTTATATTAACATTCAAGCACTTACTAAATGCTGCCATGCCCATATTGCTCACATAAAACCATTCATTACACGGGCCAAAATACTAGTCCAGACACTTATCCTATGTGGACTACTACAATACACTTTTAAGTGTTCTATTAATGTGCAGACTTGCCCCATTCCAAACCGTAATTAAAAACACTGCCAGACTTATTCACTTCAAATCTTATTTATATGGCACCACCCCTCTCTGTCCCTGCACTGACTGCGTTTCCCATATAACATGCCTCAAAATCCTTATCTAAAAGTGTAGAACACTTAACAGTTAATCCCCTCGTATCTAATCACATCTTTCAGCTCATGTCTTCAGGACACACCTCTTATGCTGCATCTGTCCTATGCAACTCCATTCTTCACAACATGGGACACTCACAAGGACCCCAAACTTTCAAGCGTTCCTCAAAATATCACCTTTTTTAAGGAGGTCTGCACCTTACCCTTTAGATAGTTTAATCTCCTTTGACATTTACATACAAAACACAAAAACTTTTATGTATTTATCGCTAGATAAGTCATTTTGGCTCCCCTTTAGGTCTCCTACACTTTTATGTATATCCCCTATCCCACCTCGACAGTAAGCTCTTGCATGCAAGGTCTTCATTTCTATTGTTGCTTTACATTGTACCTCGTCTTTATATCATGTGTTATCTTATTACCCTTACTTAGTACAGCACCAAGAAAGATGTTAGAGCTTTATATATTAATAATAAGAAGTAACTTTTATTCTGTATAGGCTGTTTTGCTCCAAAAAGGCTGCATATGATACCTTATACAATAAAGAAAATATCTCACTGATTCTATATCTAATATAATATAAGACAATGGTTTTGGTAGAGAACACAAGCCAGGTAGCAATTACCCTTTCAGCTTTTTTTTAACTATTGATCATGCTGTTGTGAAAGTAACCAATAGCTTACCTAAATTTGTGTGATTTAGTATTGCCTGAGTCTTGGGGGATGGGTAGCATATGTTTGGTCTGATGCTGAATTACAGCTTTATTATATTTTTTTCAGCAATACACTAGGGAGTACAGAAACATTAACTTTGAAATATGAGGCATTGTTTGTATGTATTTGTCTTGTTTGTAGTAAAGGCAGTTTAAGCACAGTCAAGGTTTATATTGCCTTTATTTTCTAACTTTATTCTGTTAAGATGCATTATTGTCCAGAATGTGTAAAAATGCAATTGCTTCCCTAGTGTGTGCACCTCATTTATGCCTATATGGCTATTTCTACCTATAAATGTATAGTATCCATATTGCTATAAGGGTAATGTTTTTGGGTTTTTTTTATAATAAGGCATGAAAAAATGTTTAGAGCCTAATTCCGCCATTCCAGTGCATTTTCAACTCTTCCTTCCACAAGTCCATTTGCACTACATCTGTTTAGGGAAAGAAGGTTTCTCATTGCGAAGGGGAGTATTCCTACACCGAAATTTATTAAAGTCGGAAAGACCAGTGGCCTTTCTGACTTTACCGAGATAAATTTCGGGTTGATCCCCTGAGATTTCATTCCTGATTTTTCGAATTCTATTCCATGCATATGTTGCCATGCTTTACATTACTGATGCCCAACCTACAGCCCGTGGGCCATATTCTGCTCGCAGCCCGAATTCTGAAATCCGACATGTTGCATATAAGTGCGAATTCGCCAGCTAAAGACAGTTTTAAAGACTGTTATTGTAGCAGTTGTCTTTATAATGAGAATATTGTTGCAGTTGTGACTTTACTATGGAAAATTGTCACAGCTGTTACTTTAAAATTTGTAGCACAACTTTGAAGGGGCCCATCAAACGCGTGTCGCAATTTTATATGGCCCCCAGTCCAAAAAGGTTGGGCATTACTGCTTTACCTTAGTAGCATGATTACCTTTCCATGGAAAATACTGAAAATTTGGGACTCCAAAACTTGATCTTGTGATCACGAACTAAATCTCACAACAATAAAACGAAATTTCTATGTCGGAAAGACCCAGAGCGGTCTTTAATAAATTTCTCCTCTAGACTGTAATCAAGGTATGTATGCACATTTCATCTCCTATGTCCTTTTATTTGCTTCATGCCTTTCCCATTACTGCTGTATTTTAAGGTATAAGTAAAGTTATGGACAAAACTATAGATATATTTTACATTTATGAAGTATAAACCTAAACATAAACATTAAAATATAAAAATGATTTTGGGATCAGGAGTTCTCACTTCTTAATCAAACATCCCTGCTCCCCCTCCCATTCTGTGTACAGACTCTTCCTGAGCAGTGCTGATAAGCCCCGCCCATGAGTATCATCACAAACTATACAGAGAGACAGAATTCCTCCTCCCCCTCTACTATCTGAAAAGCCTGTTTATAGCCCTGAGCATGCCCAGATAAGACCTGTCCCACAGGTAAGAGCTGTTTGGGACAGCCTGTACTGACCACTGTGGAGAGAAAAGTCAGTTAGAGGAGGGGACGTGTCTTTAACCTTATACTGCCCATAGCAAGAAGCCCTTCACTGAGACAATGCAGTTGCAGAGGTATAGTGAGCTCTGCTGAGTTAAGGAGTGAGTCAGGAATTTCTTAATTGATTTATTGCTTGACAGTAGGAAAACAGAGCTTTATTTATATACAGGGTTTACTTACACTTTAACAACCCTAAACAGAATGAAAAGCATGTGTTTTTGCAGTGTGTATCTTCCACCCCCACATTCATTCACGTAAGGGATATAACATTGGCTAGGTAGAGAATCTAAAAATAATCAACACTATTTGATCTTTCTTGCTGATTAAATTAAGTTCTTCCATGTCTGTGTTTCACTCAAGTGTTTGAAAATTCAGTCTTTTTCTACCATTTATTTATGATCTTGTGGTCACTTTAGACCACTGTTTAACTGAAAACCATTTGTGATCTTTTTATTTGTGCTTTTGGAAAAAGACAAATTTGCAAGCTCTGACTTTTCAAAAACTAAAACATGCATCTAAATAATTTTCTCATTCAATATATTCTGTAATAGCAGTTGGGCATGCAAATGGTGCCATCTCACATTGAGTTAGTAGGATTCTGTGTCCTTAAAGTTCTAATTTCCAGATCTCAGGGTGAGCTCAGTTATAAAGATCTTGGGTATATCAATGTTTCTCTCTCTATTTACAATAAAATAAAGTAAAAAGAAAATCCTTATAAAGAGTTTATTAACCTATAATGTTTCATGAATAAAATGTACTTCTGGGCCATACTGTTAATCAAATATAGACTTGTGTTTGCATCCTGTGATGAAAATGCATGAATTACCTAGCAATTTCCTTATAAGTTTCTTACAAAGTTGTATGCTGAATGTCCCGTCTCAATATGTATTTACATAAGCAGTAAAGCTTATCAACTTTGTTCAGACCCCACAAACATATAAATCAGCAAAGGATAACTGCTTTAATAGTCTAATGGTTATTTTATAGTGTCTGTTTAAAATGCCTAGATAATCAATATTATAACTCCCACCTTACCATATAGTATGTATATAAGCTGTATGATCAGAATATAAGGAAGTTTAACCTTTATGCGCTTTTTCCCTTCACCAATTTTTCCTATACATTAATGTTTTTTTTTTTCTGCATTTGTGGCTGCTGCGTTACACCTTGGTACAAAGTCTTGTGAATAATAAGGATATAATTGTATGGGATTATTGTCTCTGACTAAAATATTTACACATGAGTAAATGGAATGTTTGAAATGGAATGTTCCCAACAGCTCAGTTCGTTCAGTGATTTCATTACCATTACTTTTGTTTGTTCATTAAAATGATTAAGTCCTTTACTTAAGAAAAAAGATTAAATATTTGGTGATACTGTCAGATCCAAAGCCATTCAAGGAGAATTGGAAGCGTCATTGGTGGTATTGTGGGAACCTCTATTTTGGCTTATTATTCTGTTTTCCCATTTTAGCAACATTCACTTAAAAAGCTTCTCAACCTCTAGATTACAATATCTCCCTTTATCACTAAAGAGAGCAAAAGAGTTTTTTTTTTGTCTAACATTGTGTTCACTTCCCTTAACTGCACCCCTGGGGCAGGCTAGCAAAGTAAGCGAAAGCTTTCATTGACTTTTGTTTAATGACGTTCTAAAGAGAGACATGTTTGGAGATTCAGTAGTGAAGTATAGAATTAGAAATGCTCATAATAGTATGTTACTGCCTTAATATTTTTTTTGGTTCCATCTTAGCATAGCCCCATATTTTCCTACTGATTCTATATTTTATGTAGTATTCAAATGTGTTTGTGTTAATTTGCCAGAGATCTCTTTAGACAAGAAAACAGCAGGGTTGGAGAATTAAGACAGAGGTGTGGAGACTAGGAATACAAGGTAAAAGGTTCCTTCCACCAGGAGGTAGGACAAGATCCTCACACTTTAACTTTTATCCCTGCCTCTTCCCCTTCCCAAATCAGTTTTATTCTGCGTCCTCCGCACAGAAAGGTTTACAGGACAGCACCTCTAGCGAAGTTTGATGCAAGGATTATGTCTGTCAGTGATTAGCACTGACGCCAGGGGTGACACCTGAAGTCGGACCATTGATTCTGACTTCTTTGAGTGAGCCCCCTACGTGGGATGTCCAACTGGATGACCCTTAACACTGGATCCGAGTATTCAGCTGGACTGGCAAAACAGCTTATCCTGTCTCTACTCCAACATGAGTGCAGTGTGATGACCAGTATGTGATTTTGGTGAGAGGGGTAAGCACTACAGTTCTCCTCTATCCTTCCCTGTAAACAGTTTCCCCTTTATAAAAAAAAAAAAAGTCTCTCTAAGAACCTGTTATTCGGTGCCTGCTTCTATAGTGCTTGCCTCAATCGCAGTTCCTTATTCTGCCTGATGTAATCATTCTCTAGCTTCTTCATTCAAGTATGGCGCCGGCTCCTGCTTTTCTATGTTGCACAGTTCCTCACCCTTCTCTACAGGAAGCTGATCAGCCTCTTCCTCCCTCGTGGTTCTGCAGATTGGTGGCCATCTTGCAGCTGCTCCTTGGGGATTGATGACTACTGGGACTGGAAAATCATCTGTTATATCGCTCTTTGCTAACCTGGGTGCTTTCCTCCTGTTGTCAATGCGCTATTTCCAGGCTAGCTAAAAATCCAGCTTTGCTGTTCCCAGATGCTTCTACATTTAAAGACCCCACTGACAAAAGCTAGAGGTGTTCTTGAAATCCCTCTTTTTGGTCTCAGGGTCTTCTCTACATCCCATTCTAGCCTCTGCATGGGTTAGTAGAGCTATAGAAGCATGGCCAGATTCTCTAATTCGAGCTCCTCGGGAGAGTATTTTGCAACCTGCCTTCCTTATTCAGGAAGCAAGCTCATTCCTCTATGAGGCATCCCTAAAAGCAGCAAAAGTAACATGTAGAGACTCAGCCCTATTAGTTGTGGCTTGAAGCTCCCTGTGGTTAAAGTTGTGGTCAGCAAACTCCAACTCCAAGAAGTCATTTACTTCTCTTCCAGTTAAGGGTAAGAGGCTATTTGGTGAACAATTAGAGACTATTATTTCTCAAGCAATGGGAAAAAAAGCACATTGCTCCCCCAATAAGAAAGAACAAAGTCCTTCAATGCAGGTCAAAGGTTCACATGGAGCAGTTATTCCAGGACTTAGTCCTTTGGTTCCTATTCCCCTTTATCTTCATCCTGCCGCACAGCATTCAGACTCAAGCAGGTATCCAAACCCATCCTCATCCTGGGAAGGACACAAAATTGCAGCCAAGTCCACTGCAGACAAACAACAGTCTGCATGACTCTTCTGCTTCTACCCTCCAAACCATCAGGTGGATGGAAGGTGAAAGGCTGCATTTGCAGCATGGAACCAGATTTGCTCAGATCCTTGGCTCCTAAAAATCATTTCTATGGGCTGCAAAATAGGATTTAAGGCCAAACCTCCCAGGAGGTTTTTTTTCTCTCAAAGATTCCATTCGCTCCAGGAAAGTGTCAAGCCTTTCACAATGTGGTGTGGCAGCTACTAAACACCAAATAAATTCCCCCTGTACCTCTCAACCAAAGGTTCAGCGGCTATTGTTCAAACTTATTCATTGTACCCAAAAAGGACAATCTTTTCCATCCAGTTCTGGATTTAAAAAGATTGAATAAATTCATAACTACAGAAAATTCAGGATGTAATCCATAAGATCTGTAATCCACTCAATGGAGGAGTTTCTCTCCTCCTTGAATGTAGAGAAAGCATACTTTCATGTACCAATTCACTCGCTGCACCAGAGGTATCTCCGTTTCTCATGCGGAGACCAGCACTAACAATTTGTAGCCCTGTCATTTGGCCTATCCTCAGGTCGCTGAATTTTCACAGAAATTATGAATGCAGTCAGGGCTCATTTATGTCTACTTGGGATTCATGTAACTCCCTACCTGGATGACCTCATAAAAGCTCCTTCTCACTCAGCAGGTGTTTGGGCAATACATACTGCTATACTAATACTGCAGAACTTAGGTTGGATAATCAACCCTCAAAATCATCTCTGCATCCCAGCGAACAAATGGTATTCTTGGGCGTATGTTTTCAATACAAAGCTCCACAGAGTGTTCCTTCCCCCAAAAAGGGTAGAAAGGATACAGATGGTGATCCAGGACTTTTATTGCCAATTCCTCCAATCAGTGTGCCTTTGCAGGCACATTCTAGGTCTCATGGTGTCTACCATAGAGAGGGGGTCTACCTTCAGAGGCCGGGGAGTAGGAATGGGAGGGGGTTGTGGGGTCAGCATGGTGTGACAGGGGAGTTGTTGGGGCAGCTCAATGTGAAGGGAGTAGTAGCAGCAGCACAGTGTGAGAGGTGGGTTGTGGGGGGTGCACAGTGTGGGATGGGGGTTGTAGGGTCTGTACAGTATGGGGAATGTGGGGTGTTGTGGGGTAGGCAGCACAGTATGGGGAATGGGAAGTGTTGTGGGACAGCACAGTATGGGGAATGGGGGGTGTTGTGGGGGAATTGCAGTATGTAGAAAGTGAAGGTTGGCGCACCACAATATGGAGAAAGGGTGGGTGAGAGAAAGAAAAATAGCAGAGATACACACTAGCTTGCACCACTTTACCTCCTGTGCTGTAGTGTGCTATATGGGGATACTACTGCACAGTATGGGGCACATTGGAGGGGAGACAGCAGGAGGGTGCATTTTGGGATTGTCACATAGGACACAATTAAACCTTGTGCTGGCACTGGGCATCTGGTAATGGTGATAATGTACTTTTTCCACACATTTTCAGATAAACGAGAGAAATAGTGCAGCCAGTTATTAAAGACTACTGAACCTGTGTTTACACATACTAGTGCAGGAACATGCGTTTTAACACTGGCATCAAAATGCATGTATAATTTGGGGAAAATGCAGATCATTGCAAGCAGTCCCAGCTGAAACTAAATACCTTTTTTGTCTTTTCAAGTGTTAAAACTCCAACAAGTTTTGTCAGGAGTTAATGCTTTTATCGAAAGTTGTGAAGCTTGTAAAATTGAGGTTGTGTGCATACACATGTATAGTTATTTGTTTGTGTGTGTGTGCGTGTGTATGTGTGTATATATATATATATATATATATATATATATATATATA
>WMED01014791.1:0-13891 GCA_019650415.1 Pipa parva | reverse complement strand
AGGCTGAACTGGATGGACTTGTGTCTTTTTTCAGCCTTATAAACTGTTACTATGTTACATACACTTTATATACATATATATGCATTTTAGTTCTCCTTTAACTATTATTTCCTATGGGACCCAGAAAATTTACAGCAAAAAAAAAAAAAAAAAAAGATGAAATGTGGGGAAATTAAATGAAGACAGAAAAAGGATTTATTTGTGGTTTTGATTTACATATTTTCTAGCTGATATTTGGTAATTAGTTGAAAAAAATAACCAAAAGAAAAAAAAAGAATTTTGGTTTGAAAAAAACAAACAAAAAACCCCTGAATGTTTACCCTGTAGTAAATAAGCCGCTTTGCGTCCTGTAGTTGTTAGTGAATCAGGCGATCTGCTATGTACCGCAGTAAAGCAGTCAAGTCACGTTCGCACCCGGGATTTATACGTAACAGTTTAACAAAGGTGAGATCACAAGGTTAGACCTGCTGCTGGCGTTAAAGTTTAGCGCCTAATGTCTCCGCGAACGCCTAGCGTTTATACCCTCGGCTACTTTACAGTAATTGGCTGATAACCCGTTAAATATCCAGAGCACAAATATTCTGATATTTGTAAAAGAATATTATCGCTCTCACACATTCCCCTTTTTTATTAAACTTTTGCTCTCTTGATTTTTTGCTTGGAAATGTGCATTGAGCTAATTAATTGAAGAATACCACACAAGGCTGCTGATGATTGACCGATTAACACAAATGGCCATAAAGCGAGACGGGAGTGTAGTAAAGTGGAAGCAAGGTAAAACTATTTCAGTATAATCTATTTTACTAGACATTGCAGACTGTTATGCAGTATCAACCAATCCTATAACATCTACAGCATATCACAAAAGCACAAAGGTTTATCCCATGAAGCATCACTGCCTCTTGTGTCTGCAATTCCCATAACCCTCTGTGGAACCACACACAGCGCAGACCCTATTATTAGTATTTTGCAGTTAGTTTATTCAAACAAATAGCACACTCTCATTATAATTACATTTATAGCAGAAAGACTGCACACAACGGCTAAAGACTAGTCTAGGGCCTTATTCATGAGAGTCCAAACAGTTACGCTAAGAATTTGTGTCCATTTGCCACGTTCAGTTCGCACTGTGATGAATAAGCCCATCTGTTTCCACCTGTAACATTGGATACGCACAGGCGTTCATTTCCTGCGTTTAACTGAAGTCTGGAGGATATGGCGATTACACCTAAACGCTTATAGAAATTGATACAATGTAAATGAATGGTGCTGTACACACATAGTTTGTATTATGAGTTTTTAAGACACTTCGGTTGACTTGAGTGTTTATGTAATAGGATTGCATACAAAGATCTGCAAAAACTTATAAAAGTGCACAGCGAATGCTTGGCGAGCGTGCGTGAATTCGCTAGCATCGACGAGTGGTGTTGAAAATGACTGAAATTGTGTCTGACCCAGATTTATTATTTAAAAAAACAACAAAAAAACAGCTAAAATTGCAAAAATAGTAGCGCCTTGTGTCAGAAGCAAAAGAAGAACGCGTCGCAGACTTGCCAATGAGTGGGCACGCATCTCATTAGGAAAAGCTAGAACACTGGGTTAAGTGAGGGAGACATTCTGGCAATGCTCCCTGGGAAATATATGCAAATAAGCATCCCATAAGGAGGTGAGACTTCTGGGTAATTTGCCATTACCCTGAAGACTTTATTTATTTATTTATTTCCTTTTGGATTCGTATTTGCATATATTTCTACACAGAACAATTCCAGAAGTCTGAGTCCTTTAACCATGTGTTCTAGTGAAGCCATTTCATAATATTCAATTCATAATGGGCAGAACAACCAAGTCATTGCGAATGAGGCCCAGTGTTTTGCGTCCTCTTTCTGCAAAATCCTGTGTATTCCTTTAAGAACCCAGTAGGTGGGCTATCAAGTAAAACATTTCAAATTACCCAGCAGCCTCATCTTCTTTCAGGGAGACCTAGTTTTGTACAAAATATTAATGTGGGGCTCGTACAAAGGGTAACTGGAACATTAAAATGGTATTGCACTGGGGAGTGGAGCTGGTTGTGAGCACAAGCCCTGAGGATCATGGATCGCAGAGATGCAGAGCCACTTTTTACAGATACCGTTGTTTTTACCGTTAAAATTTGCACAATTTAAGGTGGAGCGAATAGACAGCGCATCCGGAAGAACGCAGAGGCTCAAAGCAGACCCACACTTAGTTAATTCCAAGGCAGTTTGAGCTGACTCCATCCCATTTGCATTTCATTTCAATTGACACAATCCAGATGTGAACTGCAAAATGCGTCTGGAATACGCATCATAACCAGTCGCTTTTTTCATTCAGCCCAAACATTGGACGCAGTCAGCAGGCGCAGTATAATGGGTTAAACAGCCATTCCCAGAAATCAGACCAAAGAGTGCTAAGAATAACAGCCTCATTTCGGGGACAAATATGTCAATTTGTGTAGGAAATATTCCGCATCAGTTTTAGAGACTGCATGATAAACAGCCCACCCCCCCCCCACCCCGATGGATCTATTGGAAATAATCCCATTCAGATTGAAAATTAAGCCTATAGGGTTACACCTTGGAGAATCCTTATCCATCTTAGATACAATGAAAGTCCCTTTACGTATCTTAAGGGTATATATTTTAACCAAGCACTGGATGGGCCACAGAACTAATAATCTTCCTGTAGGCCGCTACGTGCTGGAACGCTCTCTAGCAACAAACATCCCACCTTTTATTTAAACTGTATTTTATCTCCCGTTCCACCTCTGCTAACTGCTGGATTGATTTCTGCTAACGAAAGGTTTCACTGCTCAGGTGCAGGAAAATCTCACGGAAAAATAATCTGAATTTCTAAACTCATTTTATATTTTAATATCCTCTTTAAATAAAGTGAAATCAAAACTCCGCAATGCGTTCACCAGAAATATATATACACGCAGTTTGTTTCACAGGGGCATGCAGCCCAAGATATAAACCATTGTTTGCGCTCTGGAATCAGCAAGAGTTCATTTGAGAACGTGGGGCATTGATAAAAAAATAAAAATAAAAAGAGTACACAAAGACCCTTATCTAGAATCTAAATACTCTCATTTTAATTCAGCTTGTTCCAGAACTTCTTCATTATATATAAGGAACAGTTTGCTAAGAGCTGGTAAACTGGAGCAGGAATTAGTACGCACAGTAACAGTCTTAGAGGACATACAGATCAGATGCAGGAATCTTCAAACCTTCCCCCCGCACCCAACCAGTCTGCCCTAGTATGAAAGGAAGTCATAGATGGAGAATTTTGGCAAACCTTAAATATCATCAGCAATATGACAAAAAACGCAATGTATATCATAGAGTTTGGGGGACGTTCTAAGATTCCAAAAGCTCTTGGCTTTCAAACAGAGCCTTCTGCTGTTCAGAAGGACTTCATCTGAACATATGTTCCTTTGGTCAATACAACCCGTCAAATATTTACAACTAACTCTCTCCTTCTCTGAAGTGAATCACGATCATTTGTAACATAATAAAATTCTGAAAAAAAATCCCACAAACAAGTCTTAGAAAATCATGCGTATAGGGAAACAACCATGGAAGGTTGCCAACAAGACACAACGTTCTCCAACCAACCTGTTTCAAGCTGTTGTACTGTAGGGTTAGCTCCTGTCCATCTTCCTCTCCTTGTTGTCATTAAACGGAAGCGAAGAGAGAGAAAGAGAGAGAGAGAGAGAGGGAGAGAGAGAGAGAATGTGTCAGGGGAACTTGCCAGACCCAAGAATGTCATTATAAAGGGATAACGCTCTCTTGGTTTCACCCTCTACTTTCCCACAAAGAAAGGGGACAGTCTATACCCAGTGCCCTGGGCTGAGGTTCCTTTAGACTGGTTCCAAACACCCAGCTGTATACAGCAAATTGGAAAAACTGACAGCATTGTCTGAAGGGAAGAAGCTTGAGATAATTACTCCAAGTAGCGTATTTTTTAAATATTATTATTTTTACTCCCAAGCAAAAAAATAAATATATATATATATATAAACACGTTCCTCTTATGCATGGAGACATGATCACTTTCCAAGTCACTAAACAGCCCCCACCCTTTTATTCTAATAGTCTACCCGTTTCTGTGTAGGTTACTCCTGTGATCTGGGTGACAGCTGCTCGTCAAGGCAGAATTTAACCATTTATTTGACAATTAGAAGCGTTCTCCAGATTTCTGTTCTACATATCGGTTGCAATCTTCAGAAGAAGTTTGCACAACTACATCAGTCTCTACTGCTGAAGACACAGTCGAGGGACTGCAAGACACTGGAACTTGATAAATACCTTATATAACTCTAGGGAACGAAGTAAAAAAAAAAAAGAATTTTACCTGTTCCGAAAAATGACCAGGTTGATCTGAGATAATAGATTTCCAGCAACTCGCATCGGTGCAATCGCTAGATCAACGAGAAGGTTCTAGATTCTGACTGATGATGTCAGAGTGAATTGTTTGGCTCAAACTCTTAGTAAAGTTATGGAGACTTTCTGAGCCAGTCGAAAGCAATGCTTCCTGGAACATATATGTAAATAAGTCTTCCCAAAAGAACTGTTTGCAAGGGAGTCCTGGGATTCTAGAACAGTAACTTGAATAGCTTTGATAAGGAGTGGAACTCAGGGGAGGGTGAATAAGTATTAATAACCCCCCTACATTTGCCAGACAACCTACAGAAGAAGCTTGGCATGGTGCCATAATGTTAGTATCCACAAAGGAAGAGTTTAATAATGATAACAGAACCAACATTGCTCTTAACACTCAGTGCACTTCATATACAATCCCACAGTGGGCACCAGCACTGGCCACTTTAACCCTAACTAGGGTATGGATGTCCACCACTGCCCATGGAGATTGTCCCTCAGAGAGTTGCTCCTGATGGGACTGGAAGTTAAGCCATCACCTGTTCTAACCCTGGTGCCATCTTCTGCACCCTCCATTGAAGCTCTGCTGCCATTGGCCAATCATTAGGTTCTAGCTTAGTATCGTTCTCTTTGGGATCAGGTCTTTTCTGATCTTATCCTTACCCACAATGTGCTTTAAAAAAGTGCACTATCATGACGCGGGACCCCATGTGCCTTATTGTGTAGGCGCCATGATTTTTGTAGGCAGCATTGCATACCAGTATCCTACTATACCATCCCGATAATCTTCTTGTTTATGTTTCTGAAACCATTTACGCCTTGTTTGAAACCGTCAACTTGCGCCTGCCGACCTATTCTGTCCAGTCATTGACGATGACCAGAGATTATGTCACACTGGTTCGGTAACCCGCATGCAGAAATGTCCAACTGCAAATATGTCAAAAACGTACTCTCTGATAATATGAAATTGTATGTAATGCGTATTGTGCAGCCATTGATTTGTGTCAAAGAAAGAAAATGAAGTCATTTAAAATCAGAGTCCAGCAGGAGGAAGCTTGGTCAGACGTCCGCTAAAGTATCGTCCGCTTGAAAATGTTCATGTTATAGCCTAGATCCAAGAACAAACTACCCACAGCTGCATGAGAGATCATTGACTATGTTCAGGACAGATTTTTACAGAGATTTCTAATCTGACCTTTTATATAAATGATAACAAACCTCATTCCCAACCTCACTGTCACTTTTGAATGAATAGTCGCCTTACACAACACTGGAGCCCTGCCATCAACTCCCACAATTCCCCAGTCTGAAGTGGGGGAGTCAAACAGGTGAATTCGGAGCAGATCACTTAGTCGCATTCGCTCCTTCGCACCCACTCCTCCACTTAGTCACTAGTAGAAGTACCTGTACACACGCACACAAAGCAAAGCAAAGTGCTCCATAATAGCGTGACTATTGTAGTCGCCCAAACTGGTCGCCTATTCGCCACATCTCAGAATTTGCTGAATTAGTGAACATGGGGAAGTGGCGAATGGATGCGAATTCAGAGCTGTACATTACTATTCCACCTTTAGTTAATAAGTCCACAAATCTAAAGGAGAAGTCAGCAGTAAGACCAGGGAATAAGGGAAATCTAATATGTGCTAATTTATGGGAGCGCTTGAGCATATCCGAAGGTATAACGCAAAGAGAAAGAGTCCGACCCAGGAATTTATCCTTAACCTTTTCCAGTTTAGTGCACGCGCCCCCCCTCCTCCATTCTTAACCGCATAAAACCACAGTAACCGCACAAAAGCCGACATTTACTTCCAAACTTTTTTTTTGGTGTTTTTTTTTTTTTTTTTTTTGGAGTTTACTTCACTTTCTCTTGGAAATGTTTCTCCGATGCTAATGCTGCATTTCCATACATAAGATGGACTTGTCAGATTACATTGAAACAAGAGACAGGAACGCGCACGACGAGCCAAAAAGACGAGGATGGTGGGTATTTTTTTTCTCGTTAAAGGGAACAGGTGGCTGCGTTTGCTTAACTGCTTTCCAAAGGAAGCTGGCTCCTGGTGGAGTCGACAGAAGGGATAAATGCAAAAAGAGCTGGAGATAAACAAATTCTAAAGGAAGAAGATATTGTAGATACCCACAGGCTGAATGTGACATTCCCTGGAGGACTTCACATGGACCCTCCTTAGCATCTATAGCTGTGCCCAGTGCCAATGGCTGGGGGGGGGGATATAATCCTTCCATAAGGATGTAGTGTATAGGGGAGTGCTCAACACATGGGAGAAGTGCCCACAATTTTGTCTTGGGTTGTGTGAAGGGCACAGCAGTTTTCAAAACAGTTTGCTTATCCCCAGCCAAAGATTCTGTCTACTTGGAAAGCCGAATATTGCCAACTTGCCCCCTCTCTCTCTCCCTCTCTCTTTCTTTTATATTTCAATAAAATAATGAATTGCCAGTGCCAGAGTGAAGGCATGGTTTTCAAATTCCTCTACAAGTGGAACAAGCAGCATTTAAACACATGAATACTACCCGGGATACGACTCTCCTGGGGAAACGGGTGAGGGGGACTGTGACAAAATACACACAAAAAATAAAAAAAATGTAGTATATGGTTTGCGGGAATTATCAAATGAAAGTGAACAGTTTTATTCAACGGGGTAAAAGATACAAAGTAAAAAAAAAAACAGTGCAATTGTCAAACAGTAGTAACTGAGAGACAGGTGAGTACGCTGCAAAGCAAAATCTGGGGACTGCCCTAATTGCCTCATTGGTGGAGTCTCAGCTGCCACACTAACCTTATGACCTTTAGCATGTATGTACAGATGTGTCAGATACTTTTTAGCTGATTTTTTTTTTTTGTTATTTGAATGCAACACACTGAGCTATGCCTTTGTGTTAACAGGTGTTCCTCCATAAAACTGCAGGTAAATGTACTGTGTTATCTTGTGTTATTATAACTAATTGTGTAGAAATTCTGTTAATCCGATCCCAAAGCCTTAACTTGGAATTTACTTTGGTACTGAGGACAATTCTCAGTGCATTGCAGGGTTGACTTGCAGCAGTAACTAAAATAAAAAAATACTACGCAGTGCGGTATCAGTGTGGTATTCTCAGCTCTGTACTACATGTTAACTTAGGTGACCTCAGTTATCATAGGCAGTCAAGGTGTCACTACAGCTTCTTGCATTGGTCTTCTACCTCTAAATCATTATCTATCTGTTAGGATCCCAAAACTAGGTGCCGTTCTGCGTCTATGAGCGAAATTACATTTCGATCGTTCGGTAAAATTTACGACTTTAATAAATTTCACCCAGTAAGTAATATAATTATTCCTCGGTGGATCCTAAACTGCCCTTTCTGTCAACTCTATATTTTTAATCTGAAGATACATTACAGACAATGTTTACTATCTCTTTAAATGCTGGAAGTTGCAGAGTTGCTTATATGCTACAACGCAGTACAACTTTGCTGCACTTTTGTAGTTCCACCTGGATCCTTTTTAACTGGCGACCCATTTAAACAAATTCTGCAGCTTTTCCTTTGATGATTTGGGGGTGAAGTAAATAAAATAATAACCAGATTTACCATTTATTCACTTTATTTCGCATTCGGAATAGTTTGTCAAAAACGACACGAGGCCAATCGCAATGACATCACGTTATCAGATATTGTCAGGCGATGTCACAATGAACGAGAAGTCAGTGTGAATTAGGGGAAGGTGGAGGAGGGGAACGGTTTGTTGCTAAAATCTTATTCCTGTCAATTAATTAGACAATGCCTTTTTTAACGACAGCCGCTTCCCTTTATTCGACTTTTGATATATTTATAGCTATTAGGGTTCCCACAACCCCCATTCTTTTCATATTTAATCATTTCTTTATCTTTTCAAATTCATTGTTTTTTTTGTTTTTTTGCGGAATCTTTTCTTTATATTCTTCGAAGACATTTTTAATGTCAGGTTAGAAAGATTTCCGCGCAACCTCCCTCCCATCTTCATAAAATCTATGGCAAAAAAAAAAAGATAATATTTCATATACAGATTTTAATATTATTTTATCTGTTTTTTTTGTTTTTTCTGTTTTTTTTTTTGAAGGCCAAAATAAATGGTGGATGAACCGCGCTGAATATTAATTTTCTATTTCTTTGAATGTGTTCTATAGAATTCTTCCATTCCCCCTCCCCGGAGACCGCAGCAGAGCGTATTCTCAATGGTTAGAATTAGCGGAAGGTCTAATCATGTAGTTTATATACTGGAAAAGGCTGGTTAACCTTGCTACAGACATAATGATAGGGGCCAGAGACTCGTACTTAAACAATAAAGAACTGATTTATTCACTGGAACCACAGGCCACAGTCATTTACGCTCCTACTTGCAGATGAAGAATCAGTTGCCTAACAGGCGGATTTACTTATCTGGGGGGGGGGGGGGGGGGGGGGGGGGGGGGGGAGGAGGTTTGCTTATAATAAAGTGAGTTAAGTGCCAGGGGGTTATTCACTAAAGTCTGAATTGTTGCGAATAGGTGCGAATTCGCCAGATAAAGGCAGTTGTAATAGGCTGCTACTGTCGCAGTCGCGTCTTTATAATGAGAATATTGTCGCAGTCACGACTTTATTATGGGAAAATTGTCACAATCTTAACATTGAAAAATTGTAGCGACTTTACAATGGGGAAATTGTTGCGGATTTGCTATAAGAATCCGCTGTTTGCGAATTCAACAGCCGAATTCGCACCTTAGTGAATAAATCCCCCAGGACTAGTCACAGCAAGGAATAGTGAACCAGTAATGGAAGCCACAGCCTGGGACTGGAGCAGTGTTCTGCATGGGGATCTGCATTGTAACTGGGATTCCTTAAACTGGATGCATAAGCCAACCACCACCTGGCTATTTGTTCCTTTTACCTCCTCGGTGGGGCAAAATACTGCGCTAAAGCTTCCATTCACATCCGTACCAGAATTAACCCCCCCTCAGTGTTTATGGATTCTTTACATTGACACTACCAGTCAGGCAATGGACGCCTAAACAACAGTCTCATGCATTGTTTTAGGCATTTCCTAAGTAGCGCCATTATGATACGATATGATTTATTCAGAAGACTGTCTTGTTATTATTTAAAAATGAAAGAGAATCTCTCATTATTGAGACCAAGTATAAAAATAAAATATATTCATAAAAAAAAAAACAACTAACAAATGTGCAATGAGCTTTGTCAAGCATGGAGGCCGTCATGTGACTTGTCATGAGACACAATGAGTCTCATTAAAAGTAAAAACCAGCCTGTTTTGTCTGTGCGCTCAGGAGGGCTAATTCCGGTAAACTGCGCATGTCACATGGTATGGGGAGGGTGCGTCACTCCTCACTGTACATCAATGGCTGTGCTTATTACATGACGCAGGTAAAGTTTTACAAAGTTATTCCTAAAAATAATAATAATCTGCAGATTCAGAGCCTCAATGACTAAAGTCCGCATAGTCGCGTCGAGCTGTGAATTTGCATCTATTCTCCACTTCCCCATGTTGAGCTTATTGAGTAAAGTCTGTGAATTGGCAATTACGTGAGCTATTTGAGCGACTACACAAGTTGCGAATTTACGGAGCTGCTTGCGTCATTTTGCGTGCGCGGGTACATATTTTTTAGCTTTTTTTATTTATATTAATGGAATACGAGCCGACAGTTTGACTATAATCATACAGTCTGACACTCTGTGATGATGTCACTCAGTAAAATAAATACGCGGTAAATCTGCACGGTTTGTCCCGGGGGGGGGTTACACACATATTATCCCCCGGAGGGAAACAAATCTGGAAACAGAGATGAGCAGAGGCGAAATGGGAATAAAATATTGGGTGAGGTGAATGTTTTACCCAGTGACTCACCAATGATGACTCAATAGTTGATATTATTTATGAATGAATAGCGCAAGGTGAACAGTGGTGTCAAAGCCACTTCGTTATTTCTCTTGAGCAAGTACAATCATTCTTTATGCTGAGATTTTATTTTTTAACTTGTTGTTTCCCAGCTGTTCCTGAACTACAACTCCCAGCATTCCAGAAAAGCCAAAGAGAAAAGAGTAGATTGCTCGGAGAGGATTCCCAACAGGAGCTTTTCCTATGGAATCAGGTAATGGATGCAATAGATAAACGCAACTGAGTGTGCTCACATGTCCTCATGGTCATCGCACCAGCAGGATAATCAAATGCATAAAGCCAGATAATCACCAACATGGCGCAGAGACGCCTAATCAAGCACTCGGCTGCTGAAAGCAGATAAAGGTCATGTTAACTTCAAATCTGGGGGCTTATTCATGAAAGTCCAAACAGTTTGGACATTTCCCCATATTTACGTATTAATCAAACTCTGTTATGAAGTGGCGAATTTGCAGTTGAGACGCTTACGACATTAAGCGTCATAGTCTGTTGAAGTTGTGGATTCGGCAAGGAGTACTGCTCCGAATTTGCCAATTTTACTTTACCAGGACTTTCCTCAGTATTGACTAAGTGGAGAATTCACTTGTTGAACAGTCGGACAGTCGCGAACGCTGTCAGACGCATAGTGCGGTGTAGTCAGTCAGATAGAAGTAGGAGGAGAAGTCCTGAGGAGTGAGGGGAATTAGACAAGTAAAGGGCAGTGACGTCAGTGTCACCATATCCCACTAACTGTATTCTGTGTATATTCTATTTCTATGTCACCTTCTATGCACCGCTGGTGCTAGTGTCTCATGGTTGCCATATTGGATCCTCATTAATATGCTAATGAACCCAGATCACACATACTGTTTGACTGGTTGGGGATTGTCACATGGTCAATTAAAATGTGAATAGTAATGAGACACACACTCAGTGCTGGTTTCACACATGCTCTGTAGTAGCCAGTGCCCAGGACAACAGCTTTCTCAGCAGGGGGTGGAGCTGGAATGCTACAATGGCTGCCATGTACTAGTGTAAAACTACATGCAGAAGCAGCAGAAATAATCAAGTAGACTGCTTGGAAGGGAAAGACTGTGGGTTTATTCTGTTGTTAGCATGTAGGCTAAATGTGATTTATTAATTTCCATGTACAGAGACCCCTTTCCCACCCCTTCTCTGCAATGTAATCGGCTCTCCTGGTCCGGCAATTCTCTTTACTCTGCTTACATCTGTGGAAGTTGCGAGAATTAGCAGCCCGTGTACTACTGATCCTTCCATGCGTCTGTATTCTATGGATAGTAACATGAGAACACCGAGGATATAGAGGGTTTTTGATGTTAAAACCGCAAAGAAAGCTCCATACTAATTCTTTTTTGCGGTTAGATTTTATTGGCTGCCTGTAAACATTGATTTGTTGGTTCATTTATAAGACACGGTGGTCTGTATACCCCAACAAGCTTCCAGCTGATCTCGTGAGCTGAAATCTCCCACTATATTGTGTTCGAATAGGTGAGGTCTGACTATTAACTATAACTATGGCGCACATATAACCGGATATTTATTCCTTCCCATGGTAATGCTGTGTGTGCGACTATCGCTCATTTAATCCCACAATCTTTACATAAATTAGTCCTCTGCACAGAGGGACAATTTCCACCCCGGACTACTATAGAGATTCACCCACATGCAGGTAAAAATACCAAATGCATTGGAACATTTCCTGAATTCTTTACATGGCTCCATATGGGACTATAGTGCTTATTCACTTTGGATCACTAGACTCTGAAAGTCACAAGTTCTCTAGTACTCCTTATTCTCTAAACAGAGGATTAAAATAGCGAAGAAGCGAATGGCGTCAGTAGCCGTCTCTAGTGCGGTGTAGTAAGTCAAACGGTAAAAGCCCTGGCATCAGTCTGTTAATTTGCCATCTTGATCTGGCCAGGTAAAACTGGTGAATGTAACACAGTATGCTGTGCTGAATTCGCTATCACGGCAGACTGACACATGGCGAAATTTATCAAAGGTGAAACGATCGCCCGAAGTTAAATTCTGTTCGGCCAAAATGAAATTTCGAGCGATTGATCGAAATTCCGATCGATCGATAGGAATCGATCGAAATTCTGATCATGTGATCGGAATTCAGATTACTCGGTAAAAATAACGCTTTTGATAAATTTCGCTCATGAGTAGCCTTTCTACCATGCAGGCGCACGCTAAATGAGAGCTCTTTAAGTCATAAGCTTCTGAATTGGTCACAAATCTCGACATCATAGATTTTGCTTATTATTGAATAAGCCCCCATGTGCTCGCATTTTTCAGGCTTTTCCAGGTGTCTGAACATTGTAATGTAATGGAGTGCACAGAGCCCATCAGCAGCTGAAAGCCATATTTGATAAATTACTACTTTTTTGTTGGCTGAAACTGTGCCATCTCCATATAATGTTCCAGAAAAGAACATTCTAATTATTTTTTTATCTGGGAAGTTGTGTCATTCTCCTATAGAATTGTACAGAGCAATGGTGAGTGTTACATAGAACTACACGGCAAATGTAATGCACGGTTACACAAACTCCTTGTTGTCAATGGGTTTGTACACACAAGATGCGCAAAATCAAACAGGTTAAAGAACCACCCAAAAAAAGGCCATTTCCACTTGCATTGACATGGAAGTTATCCCAATACAAGACTTGTAAAAATTTTATTTCAATGAATTTTGTTGATTTTTGTTTATTTTTATCTTCGCTGATAGAAGCCATATTGTAAAACAGACCTCACCCGGTTCCATTGTTTTTCTGGGGTGTTCTTGACAATACTATTCAATTTTAATAACAAAGACAGTTTTTATAACATTTGTACTTAAAAAAAAAACTACAAATAGTTAAATAGAAATAAAAAAACAGTCTGAAACAAAGATCACAAGAGCTTTCAATCTAATATAAAGAAATATGAGCCTCATTGACTAAAGTGCGAATTTACCTGTTGAATTCACTTTGTTACAATTCAAGTCGCTTTGCCAAACTAGTCGCAAATTCACTTTTCAGTACTGACTAAGCGGTGAATGGACTTGTCGAACAGGCGGACAGCATCGATTACTGTGTCATGCGTAGTGTGGCGTAGTCAGTTGGATAGAAGTAGGAGGAGAAGTCATGCGGAGTGAGGGGAATTAGACAAGTGAAGGGCAGTGATGTCAGTGTCACCATATCCCACTAACTGTATTCTGTGTATATTCTATTTCTATGTCACCTTGTCCCTAGTTCATGTTGTCATTTAGTCACAGTCACCATTGTCACTATTGAATGAATATTCGCCTTACACAACACTGGAGAGCCCTGTCATCAACCCCCCAATTCCCCAGTCTGAAGTAGAGAAGTTAAACAGGTGTATTCGGAGCAGTACAACTAGTCGCATCCGCACCTTCACACCCACTCCTCCGCTTAGTCACTAGTAGAAGTACCTGCGCATCCGCACCTTCACACCCACTCCTCCGCTTAGTCACTAGTAGAAGTACCTGTGCACGCGCACCTTCCCACCCACTCCTCTGCTTAGTCACTAGTAGAAGTACCTGTGCACACGCACCTTCACACCCACTCCT
>WMED01014790.1:1841-13891 GCA_019650415.1 Pipa parva | reverse complement strand
CCAGCGCCGGGGGCAGAGCGTCGCTGGAGCGTGGCCCGGTAAGTACAATTCCTAACAGTATTTCCATTCTTACAAGTATTTTACATGGCATACTTACAAACAAGTCTTGTGTTCGTTTTCTATTTGCTATATAAGCATGCATGTACAAAAATAACTCCAAATGCCTGGCCACAGTAGAATAATGGAGTGATACGTTTTTATATATTTCAATTAATATTAAAGCATAGAAAACAATTGGAAATTCCTAGGAGGATATTTACATATATTTACACATTTAAGTAAAGAAGTTTTTCAACCTTTTAAAGCTGATAAAACATTGGCAATATATTGATATCCCCATTTTTGCCAATTTATAAAGCCATTCTGTTCCTATTCCTGAATCCCTTGATTTAGGCTTGTGAAAACCCATTATTCTCTAGGGAGTTGATATGGTCGTTTTGCAATTTGTGTCACAGTTTTTGCAGCTGAATCGGAAAGCACTGAAAAAGTGCAAATAAATGGGGAAATGAATTGAAAAGATTGAAATAATAATTCTAAATATCCACTGATTGTTGCCAATGTAATTAAATAAAATAGTATTCTTCTGAAATTGTATATTGTTTTTATTAAACTTTGATTAAACGTAACTAACACATTTTCCACATTTTTAATGAAATTGGAAGCAGAAAATCATAAATTCATAAAAGACAATTCATAATGATGTAATAAAAAATAATTGTTGAATATATACTCAAATGCATAAATGAAGTTCCTCTTAACTATTCTTGCAGTTGTTATAAAAAAGAATATTTTTTTTAATCATAGGCAGCAAAAGAACCAAAACTTGGATTGGTTGTTTTAATTTGTTAATTATTTGGTGAGATTGAGAATAATTTAGAGGAACACCAGGATAAGCTGCCTACTAGTGGAAAACAGAACTGAAATAGCAGAAAAAAGCATTTAGTAGACTCCCTGCTGGGAAACTATAATAACTGAGGCAGTGTAATATGAAACCCATAGAAGCAGACCAAAGAATCACAGAATCGGATGGAGAGTTGATAGGGTTAGTTTAGAGCAGATCAAAATCCATTTCACTTCCAGTAAATGCAAGTTAATTTATTTTATGTCAGACAAATGAGACACTTGTCTAAGGTGCAATGTTTTAAAACATAATCTAAATCATTTCATGGATGTGTTGAGTACTTGATTGGTGAAATAATTGTGAATGTCAGGTCAATTTGAAATAATTGCCTTGTAAAACACACACAAATCTTTTGATCATAAAAAAATGTGTACAGTAAAAGAACACTCATTTGCTTCATTGTGGTTACAGAATAGATGGCATTTAGTGCACAAGGTGTCAGTTGATCCAATTTTCAGATTCTTAAAATACAAACTGAGATATGCATATGTTTCCACTATATAGAAGTAAGTGATTTGGGGATAAAGAGAGATGGGCCGATTGAACCATACATACTTATTTGACCATAATATCTGAGAACAGAACATATTTTCAGCAATACTGTACAGGACAGATTTACAAAGATGACTTTGAAAATAAGAATCAAAAGAAGCAATTTTGAGCTAGATCATTCTTAAAGATATATTTCATACTTGGGGAAAAAAGTTTTGTAGCTTACATTCATCTCAGTAAATGAGCTTCTCTTTGTATATATAGGAAACTATTTAGAAAGAAAACTCATTTTAAAATTGTGATATTTTCCTTTAACCTTTTCCTATCCGATAAAATTTCCTGTTCCGCCCATTGAAATCCTAATATGTTTGGCGAAAAACGTGAAATTAGAAGTTTCATGCAATAACAGTGAATTTTATTAAAGAAATTAGCAGCACTCGCTTCATTACTTCGACCACACTCACACGTCTGCGTTTTGCTTCACTAGCCAAGAAAACAAAGTGGGTTTTGGAATGTCCCCCTCTAGGGGACACAGGAAAGGAAAAGGTTAATAATGAATTTGAGTTTCTGGAGTAATTGAATAATGTATCCTCGAAGTGTAAATTCATCAGTCTACAACAAAATACAGTTTTAAAATTTGATGTCCTTTTTCTTCAGATTAGGAGCATAGGTTTACTCAGGCCATTTCATTAGGGTGTGCCCCTAAAGAAAAAAATCTTAAGGCTAGGTTCACACTGGCATTATTATACGCGGTGTATTTGCCTGCATGCTGCCATTAGTGTGTGCTCGGCCACACCAGGCACAACCTGTGCGCACGTCTATGATCAGCAGTAATTGTGTGTCTGAATGATAATGTGTGAGTTGTTAAGGAAAAGCCCTTTGATGATTGATTGATTGATTGATTGATTTCAGAATAGCACAATATAAACCACTTACATTTTAATGTTCTGTTACCTTCACAAATCTATCATTTTATTTTCCTTTTCTTGTCAAGCTTCATACGGATTCTTGTTTTGGTGCCCAAACAGATACCATATTGTTTACTGGACATAATTAGAAATAAGTAAGTCACTTATTTTAGTAATGTAAAACTTTCAAAATGCTTTTTATTCTTTCAGAAAGCTTTAAAATTACTGTTTCACACTCTTTTGCTGAGAAAATGATTGGCAAAATGATTAAGAATGATTCAATGGCAAAATAATTTAGTAGAGAGGAGACACTCAGATTTAGCAGATTTCAAAACCTTCCAAATCATTGCCTCATCATCTCGAGATGTAATGAAAAAAACTACATTGAGCAAAGTTGATTGAAATGCTGAAAATAGTACAGTACTGAAGTGCCTGAAACTCATTGTTTCAGCTGTTATAATAAGGACACCTGGTGCCTAGCATAAAAATTCCCCAACTGCCAAGGGTCCAATAATATCATTAAATTATGCAGCTCCATAGTGAATATGGGGGTTTACAGTCTCATGGGTGAAACAAAGGAAAGTTATATTTGGGGCTCGATCTGCCTGCCTTGTCAAGCATAAATTGTTAAACCTTCAAAGAGTGGTAAATAGTGTATCTTGGGAATGGAGAGCTAAATCTCAGCATTGTAGTACAACTGAGATTCTCAGTGAGCTGAGAGTGTATAGAATATATTGTCTAAAAAGTAACATTAAGAATGCCTGAAATCATATTGGTATTAGACTATGTATGTTTGTAAATGCAGAAATGTATAAAGTTCATGTCTGTACACAATAAAAACACAAAAAAACACAGGTTAATGTGGGTGAATTAAAAAATATATATTTGCTGATATACTGCCAAGTGCTGTGTCTATATTTATTGCATCGATTCATGTAGTGTGCACCATAACCTCCTCAGTGAGATTACTCACCTATAAAATAGCTTATTAAATCACCATACACAAGAGAGATGGGTATTAAAGGCTGCAATATTAAATATCACTGAACAAATACATTTCATCCATTAATTATTTGAATGTCTGCGAACACCATTAAAAGACATAAGTCCACTATTCCCCATACTGACATTCATTAACTACTAAGGATGAGGTAATAGTCAGTAGGGTAACTAAACACACACCCAACTTGGGTCCATGCCCAGGAGTTCTTGATCTGTGGTTGCTGCTCCACTGCTTGACAATGCTCGGAGTTCCTCCTGCAGACTTCTTCATTGTTCTGTTTTGCTGCTGCCACTGAAACCCAGCAGGTTGAGTGGCTATTTACAGGTATATAGCCACAGATCAGAGGGAACTGTGTAATAAATATTCCTTCAGCAGTTGTAAAACTAAACTCAATCTCTTGGATCACTGGCACTTCATTCAGTTTATGCTTAAAGGGGCACTATAGTGCCGATATAACTGCACACATACATATAAAACTCCTTTATACTAAAGTAATTTAAATGAGAATAAGTTAATTGTTCAAAAACTGCAAATACAAAAAAATTAAAAACTGAAAACCACTTACAAACTGTGTTAGCAGACAACTCCCCATGATGTACTACAAATTCTAAGGCAAACAAGATTTTTAAAAATATAACAATGCTGACCAATTACAGATTCTGAAACTATTGGCATTTTGCATATTGAGTAAACAGAAATACTCCCATGTTGGGAAACTGTTCATATTCAGCAATGTTCTACTATTCAACAAGAGGGAACCATTTCATACTTGGGAAAAAAGTTTTGTAGCTTACATTCATCTCAGTAAATGATAGTGTATTTACCAGATCACAGACTTTTCACAATAAGCAAACATTGGAAATGGTGAATAGATGCAAAATCAGAGCTTCATGTGACTATTCGGCCACTAGTCAATAAAGCCCTGTAGTGCAAGGATCTCTGTCTTCTTATTTTAGTCACTGTTTTGCACTTAGAGTGATGCATCTTCATTATTATGTGCCTGAAATTTACAGCATTGCGTAGTGTGACACACAAAAGGCAGACTTTCTTCCACCTAGTTATGGAAAGAGTCAGTGCAACAGTCCTGTGATTTCACATTTGTTTAAACAAACTTTTAGGGGCATGTTTTTATCAAAATGCACCAGATAAATTGAAAATATATAATATTAAAATTGTAGAAGTTCACAACATTTCAGAACAATCTGACATTTTAACAGACATCAATTAATAAAATATAATGGCAAAGTATTGGAAAAAGAATTCAGCCTTGAAGAAATTACTTTATTCACCCATGTACAGAAAGTTTCACCTAAGAGACGGAAGAAGCCATTTTAGGTTACGTAGCTGCACTGTGGGACCCTGGAAGATGTAGTAAACTCTTCACAGTAGTGACATTATGTTTATTTCATGCCTAAGCATATCGTGGATATGGCACTGATACTTGATGCCTCCCAAATGTTACTGGCAGCACACCTGTGAATGGGAAGGAATAGCAGGCTTCCTTGGGAATCCAAACATTTGAATCTCTGTGTCTCAAATGCAGGGGGGTAATGTATAATGATCTCTTCTGGAGTAACCATGTACTTTTTAGACTCTACCATTTAACAGGAGCCACACATGTTTCTATGAGCATACATGGTGAAGCCGATTTTGGGCTGTGATTACTAAGCCCTACTTATATGCTGATGCAGTGCAGCACAACTGATGTGTATTTGGACAATGCAGAGCATGTGATTATATGATATGACAAACATTATTCTGGAAAGCCATAATCATTAGGGTTTGAATTTGTGTGCACTATGCAATGTGTATTTATATGCAGGGAACTTTGATAATTTAGGGCCAGCACCTCATTGCTCCAATACAGGAACATCATGTCTGTATGGGACTTTTATAGACAAAAGGAGAACAGCGCTTCCTCTAGTTGAAAGAAAAAAATGATGGTGCAGGTCACCCAATTTAAAGAACGATACCAAAAATTAGGCTACTCATGTTTTCCTTGTTAAATGTTGAGGACTGGATTATTTAGGTATAATCCCAACCAATATTCAGATGACAGGATCCAGCGTCAGGTGTACTACCACATTTTGACAACTTCAAAAAACCGTGGTTTCATTCATCAAGAAATGGACTTTAAAAAATTATATTTTTAAATTTTTTAATTCTCAGAGTAAAACAAATAAAGGTAAAAAGGGGTTAACAAAGTAGTAGGGTGGTAACTCCAACGCGTTTCGCCTAACAGAGGCTTCTTCAGGGAGTGCAAATTGGCAAAAAAAAAAAAAATTAGGGTTTGAATTTGTGTGCACTGTACAATGTGTATTTATGTGCAGGGAACTTTGATAATTTAGGGCCAGCACCTCATTGCTCCAATACAGGAACATCATGTCTGTATGGGACTTTTCTCTTTTGATTGCTTGTGTTTGTTCCTATATGAAAGCTAATTAATATCATGTGCAGCTTTGCCCCTATGTTGACATGTTTCTTTCATATTGTGATACTCTGTCATAACATTAAATAACCATGTTATAGAGTTGTTAGCTTTACAGGGGCCCTGCAGTTTCAGTCATATGTCAATGTATCATATTATATGTTTTATGCACATTGAGGGGACGCTCTGTTTTGATTCATATATGTGATGCTTTTTTGAGGAAGCATTTTAATAAATGCATTTTTTAGACACACAACAGGGTTTTGTCATGGTTACCATTTAAATCATGGGGATCTAACTATGAAGCAATTTGTCATTGTGTTGAAGCTGGTGGCCACTACTGGCATCACCATGTCATGTGCGGGCAGTACGGTGGCTCAGTGGTTAGCTCTGCTGCCTTGCAGCACTGGATTCTGAGTACAATTCCACCCTGGACTACATCTGCTTGGAGTTTGTATGTTTTCATCATACTTGCATGGGTTTCCTCCAGGTACTCCTGTTGCCTCCCACAATCCAAGAACGTATGTGTAACTGAATAGGGAAACTAGATTGTAAGCTCCATGGGGCAAGGACTGAAGTGAATGGTGAATCTCTGTAAAGCACTGCATAATATATCAGCACTATATAAATGAATAAAAACACACACATACAATATATGTGTGCCCCTTCCCTAAGAGCAGTGAGACAGTGTAACTCCCCTCCTGAGAAAGTTAGGATGAGGAATTCACAAAAATAGTTCAAAAGGAGTCAGGATGCCTAATGGAAGTGAAATTATGTAAGGTACTAGGTCAGTGGTTCTTAACTGGGGTTTGATCGAACCCTAGGGGATTGGTGAGTCAGTCTCAGGGATTCGGCGGAGCCTCCGCCACAGAGGTCAAGGGATTTATCACTAAAGAAGGGTGATTTATCACTAAAGAAGAGTTCGGTGAATGTGTGTATGTAACTGGTGGGTTTGGTACCTCAAACAAGGTTAAGAACCACTGTACTAGATTATTGAAGATGGGATATGGAACCTGAATTTTCTTCTTACTGCCATATTTGTAGTCAGCATGACATCTTGTTTCCTAAGGCTAGGTTCACACTGGCATTTTTATGCGTGGCATATATACACCGCACATAAAAACAGCTAAAGCTGCACAATGTAAACCTATGGACTGATCTCGTTCCAGCTACACTAGCATATGACGCGCATACGCTGCATGGGGAATGCTGTCTGTCAAATTTTTGCCAGCATATATGCCGCACACAAACAGATAGGAGGAGCCACAAAAGCCTTGGTAGCATTCGCACTGGAGTCTAGTAAGTCCTATAGAAATGAGTGTCTAGAAAGATATATAATAGAAAAATTTAATTTTTAGACGCGCGTTTCTACAAGGCGCGGCATATACACAATGTGTGTGAACAAGTATACTGTAAGTTTGGCCCTTCTAAGTTACTCTCTTTACTACTCTTCATATGTCATCCTATTGAAAAGTCCTGGACAATTTGATTGTGCCATATAAATGTATGATGCAAATACTTTCCCATCAGCAGCATTTGTCACCTAGGACCAAAAAATGCAGTAAATAGTAGTAAAATTCTACCTGTTTGCAGGCACTAGCTGTGATACAGTTTGTACTTTTTTTGAGGTCAACTTTTTATTTTTAGGACTGATGCATTATTTAGTCACATTGCATTCTTAGAGATTGGCCTTAATACTGGAAACAATCATTACTACAACAAACTGTTCTCTATCTGTACATTTTTCAGTTGGAACATGACAGTTCTGATATTTGCCTTTTATTATTTTGTAAAACGTTATGGAAGTGCACTGGGATTCTCAGATTACTGCATTTAGATTATTTCATCCTCATTTTCTCTACAAAAACATTTGACATCTTTTGTTTTATTCATAGAAAGACATTTACTTTATGAATTTATTTTATATTGAATTTTCTACCAAATGAAGTAGTCTTTCCTAATTATCAGCAGGCAAAGTTAAAGGCCAATAGCAATCACCAGACAGCAGAGTTTTTCAATTTTTATCCAAGAGGCAGCATAACAACAGTGGGAAGTTGCCATTCACTACACACATTGGAATTTCCTTTCTTTTTAGAAATTGTTTGTGGTTTGTATTTTTGCGTGATTTGCACTGCGTATCAAATGAAACTAATGCAGTGATAATACTAACATTGATCAACTGATTTTTTTTTCATATGATACCATTATCACTCCTATTAATTGAGATTTCTACAAATAAACATAGTCATCTTACATTACCTTTTGACATGGAGCCAGCTTTCCATTAACAAAAGTGCATCACATAAAAAAGAACACATAGGTCATCATTCTATCAAATGGTATAAAAATATTTTCCTGCAAAAATGCATGCTATTATGACTTAAATACTAGATGCTTTTTATTATGGATTATATTTATGATCTGAAACAGTTAAAAAGTTAGCAAAGTGCTTTTTGCAAATAAATTTTTGCTGTTCCTTTATTGAAATGTAAATGACTGTTTATAGGGGCGTGATCACAACAATGCATACAATGTTTCCTTCTCTAATCACATCTCTTCCACTGTAAAAACCTGTTGATTTTTCCTTTGCAACATTTCCAAGATCCACCCCTTTTTCTCTCTCTCCACCGCTAACACCCTCATGCATGCTCTCATCCTATCCTGCTTGGATTACTGCAATGTTCTTCTGTCTGGCTTTCCAGCTTCCTATCTCTCCCTGCTTCAGTCTATTGTAAATTCTGCTGCCAGAATTCTCTCTCCAGAAAGGACAGCCTTTCTCCCAATCTCTTTCTCTCTACTCTTTGGCTCCCTGTTAACAAATTAACTATTTACAGTGTTCTCCTTTTGACATTTAAGGCACTTCACTCCATTGCCCATCCCTACATTTCCTCACTTGTATGCCTGTACATTCCTTGACATTAACTGAGCTCCCCAAAAGGCAGCCAACTTTGCATGCCCCCACACTATCCAATTCTGAAATAACAGATTTCCCATTGTAAAGTGGCAACGTGACAACTTTTAAAGTGATTGCGACATTATTTCCATAGTAAAGTCGCAACTGCAACAATATTCTCATTATAAAGATGCAACTGCGACAGTAGCAGTCTATTGCGACTTTCTTTAGCTGGCGAATTCATACTTTTACGCGACAATTCGGACTTTTGCCAATAACCCCGTAAATCTGAAATTTGCTTAGCAAAATGTGTAGATAAACCCTAGTAAACTTCTAAACATTCAGGGCCTCATTGACAAAATGGCAAATTCACCTCTCTACAATTCAAATAGCATCACCAAAACAGTCCTTTAATATTGACTAAGCGGAGACCAGTCTTCTCTAACAAGCGGATAGCAGCTATCACTGTTGGATGCGTAGTGTGGAGTAGTCAGTTACATAGAAGTGGAATGTGGAGCCCTGCAATCAGTCCCCTAACTCGTCATTCTGAAGTGGTGAAGTCAAACAGGTGAATTCGGAGCAGTTTCACATAGTCACATTCGCTCCTTCAACACATTCCTCCGCTTAAACAATAGTAGAAATACCTGTGCACATTCATGCAAAATGATGCAAAGAGCTCCATAAGTGTACAGCTATCATAGACTCCCAAATTGGTTGAGTATTTGACACTTTGCAGAGTTTTCTCAATAAGCGGACATGAGGAAGTAGAGAATAGATGAGAATTCAGAGCTATCTATATACAACTATTTGGTCTTTAGTCAATGAGGCCCTTAGGGGGCTACTTGCATGGATCCCATACATTTTGATTAACTCAAGTATAGTGATAATGCAAGTCATTCAGTTTTCCAGTTCCCCAAGGCAAACTATCAAAGGATCTTCCATCACCTACTGTACAGTTATCGGAAGACTTTGGATTTATTATGTAGGTGATATATTTCTGTTTTGGGATGATCTACTACTTCACATATTTGTATGGATACCTTCATTACAAACAACAAGAATATTAAGTTAGCCTAGATAGTGAAGGACATATTATCTGTTTAGATCTTTTATTTATGAAGCAATGTAATTACTTGACCACTGAGTGTTCTTGAAAACCCACAGCAATATTTCACTATTGATGACACAAGGTAATTGCCATCGAGTTTAAAAAAAAAGTTATGCCGATAGCTCAGTTGCTAAGAAATTGCTCCTCTGTTTTCAGGGGCAAAACAAGCAGCAAAAATGTATATCACCCCTCAATTCTTTCTAAATAATCTTGTTTTATTTCTGGTAAGTCATTAAGACTATACTGTATATTTATGAATGAACAAAATTCAGTTTTAATAAAATTGCCATTTGCAATTTTTATTTGGGTCTTTTATGTTGAGCACAGTGCTGAAAAACTCAAATGCTTATTTTTTTTTTTTAGCACCATAGATTGGTGTTATTTTTGTTAAGATAATCTAAAATGCATGCTCATCTTATGCAAATTTGCAGAGTAGCAAATTTACATATCTTTACATCCATTCGCACCAAGAGATATGAGTTTTCTACTCGTTATTCATTAAACAGCATAATTAGTGAAGAAGTGAACAGTGGTGAATACTATTCATCACATTAGCAGGCACAGTCAGTCTAAAAGTAGCAGCATGCATAGTAATGCAAATTCACCCAAGCAAAGTGAAGTGTCATCATTTACTAATGATTCCTATGGATCTGTTTGAAGGAGAAAAATGTTGCCATAACTGTCTTGTGAATTTGGAGCAGTACATCCTGCTATATTCATTACTTCAACACACTGTGACACTTGAGGGGGGAATTCACCATAGTGCAAAGTGAGGTCTGGATCCTTCGCCTCACCTTCGCACACACTGTTATGCGCTCGCTGATGTCCTGCATGCGGACATCAGCGAACGATTTAAAGGAATTCCAGTCTCGGTGAGCGAGTTGCCTCGCCGAGACTGGAATCCATTTAAATCGTTCGCTGAAGTGAGGCGAAGGATCCAGACCTCACTTCACACTATGGTGAATTCCCCCCTTGGTTAATAGGCAAAAGTCGCATGCACATGCATGCAAAGTAATGCAAAGAGGTGCATAAGTCTGCAACTAAGTTTGATGAATAAGCTGTGTTGGAGAAGTGGTGAATGGATTCAGAGTCTGATGGCACTGCCCTTCACTTGTCGAATTCACCTCACTCCGCATGACTTCTCATCCTACTTCTATCCAACACACTATGCATGCCACAGTGATCACCACTGCCTGCTTGTTCAAGTCTATTCTCTGCTTAGTCATTACTGGTAAGTGAATTTGCATCTATTTTCGCAATGTGACTTGAATTGTAGTGAGGTGAATTCACCCATTAGTCAATAACACCCTAATTGAGAGATGCTAAAACAAAAGCTATTTAATTTAACCTGTTTTATTACAACATAAATTGCTTACAAATGGTCTACTCAAGATAACCATGATAAAGGATGGCCTCTCTTATTAGAATTGCAAATGCAGAAGAGCAAGTAGTAGTTCATAGTTTCCAGCTATTAACTTTACTGAATCAGGTGTGCATTAGACTAATGAATGCTAATTTGCAACAATCCATATGTTAGTACATAAGCCCCACTGTGTCTTTTAGAAGAGCTATTGTTTGAGGAGATGTCTGATATTTTATTCACAAGTAACACATGTTTGCGTCATAATGTTTTTGTGCTACTGGACTACTGTGCAACTCAACACTAGTTACAGTAATGTAATTTTAATAACAGTTTACAAAGATAAATACTCTTTTCCCCATTCACACTGTGATGCACTGTTTACTTCCATCCCATTGCTATTTCTTTAAATGTGGGCACTAGTAACACCAAAAGCAATATCAGTAACAAACACTACCAGTTGTTTCCACAAGAAACAAGCACTTGTGCTGAAAAATATTTGAAAATTACTTTTTTTCTGACTTCTCTGTTTGATAAATATTTTAACCTTTGTAGGAGATGAATAATATATCATGTATCCATCAAGTCAAATCTCTGATCCTCATACAGCCACTACCTAGTATCTGCTGATTATAGACAGCTGAAGTTCATTATACTCCTTTGTTTGCAGACTTGCTTTATTTCTTTACATAGTGAACCTGCCGGCCAAATTTCACAGGAAGCATGCAGATTTGTCAGATGACACATGGCTCGCAAGCGTAAATTAAAGCAGCACTTTTTCACAGTCAACAGACTCATAAAAAAGGAATATGCCTACATTTTTTATTGAAAAAATAATCCCTTTGTAAATAATATGAGAGTGTATTGTATATGGAAGCTGGGTAACCTTATTTAATGCTATGTAACCCCAAATATTTTTATAATAAGATTTCAAGTAGATTATGCACTGGATGGGAT
>WMED01014789.1:0-13891 GCA_019650415.1 Pipa parva | reverse complement strand
TTTACTTACCCCATCCGAAGGCGCGATCACGGCTCCTGCCTGCTTCTTGTCCTGCAGGCTAACTGAAAGCCGGAAGCACTGATTAGTGCGTTCCCGGCTTTCTATTGGCTCATGTGACCGATCGGGTCACATGAGTCAATGTAGAGGAGCGCGACGGCATTTAGCAAGGGGGTGCCGGTGCGTGCGCCCCCTTGCTAATTGCGCCCAGGGCAACGGCCCACTCCGCCCATACGGAGAGCCGGCCCTGTTTATAAGGTATAAGATGTTACATTTAAATGTGTTTTATTCTAGGGAAGGTTTTCCAAATGCACATCTATCAACAGTAAGATGCTTTTGAAATTTGCTTTTTGCCTGGTTAGAAGTAATGGGCGATGCTTCCCAGCACCCTCTACTGCTGTCAGAATGCTGGGAAAATGCTGCTGAATATTGCTGTGCCAAAAATTAAGGGGAAAAAAAGAGGAAATACATTTTGAAAGGGAAAGGCAAGTCGATATCTGTCTGTAAGCTATACCACAGTATGGTCAGTAGCAGTACCACTGAGTTACACATCAACTTACAAAGTCAGGGACCTCAAACTTCCAAAAGGCCTAAGGAGCCAACTAGGGATCTGTGGAAAATGTTTGAGCTAACGAGAAGGCAAGGCACCGAAAACTAGGAGAGAAGCTGTGAGGAAAGACTGTGTTAAACCCTTGAAATTCCTTTTGTCTCACTTTTGAACTGACCAATACACAAGTGCTATTTGGTATTCTGCTTTATCAAAGAATTTGACTTAGTAAGTAGTTACCGCATGTGTCTAGCCTTATTACCTGCCTGGTCAACCTAAAACCATGCTCCACCAGTTGAATGGACCCCACAAGCTCATACAGATGTCTCCTATTATCCACTTTATGAAATGTCCACTTGTACTGCATTGCACTTTTAGGGTTGCACGATGCTCTAAAGGCCCAAGGAGAGCAAATTATTTGCAGTGCTTGTCATTTAGAAAAAAATGGCAATTTATTTCTCCGTTCCTTTTGGAGAGATGGGTTTTTATATAAATCCATGATTGCCACTGGTCTAAAGGGAAGGCTCTAGAAGAAATTATGTTCTGTACTACCGGTAAGCCAATATTAATTATTAGCATATCTTGATCACTTTTTACTTTTTTAGATTTTCACTTTTCTGTTTTCCCATCTGGTGTTTCATTGACACTAATTAGTTACCATGGAAATATCCACTATCTCAGTAAGGCTATATAGAAGTCATTTTAATTTCCCCATATGTTTAGTCGTTGATGTCTTCAAATTTCATTGACAAATGTAGCAAGGAAGCATTAAGCTTTTAATCGCAAATATAGCAGATTGCAGTTTGTTGTTGTGTGGTAACACTGCAGACTCGGGGTGTTAATTATTTTACACTTTACTCCTACTGTGGAGATGTTTATCTCCTCTAAAAGATGACAAAGCACAGTACCCATGAGATAGTTGGGAAATGATACACAGATGGTCAAAAGAAGAACCCTGAAAATTGGAATATTTCTTGCCACTTCTCCCTGATATGTTTATTCTCTCTGAACCAAGACTTATTGTCCCTCCGTACAATATAGTCATTTTTTATTGCATATTTTAGGGTATAACAAACTCATATAATATGTAATGAAATCTATGGACATAACGGGGGATATTTACTAAAAAAGGTCAAAAGGTTTTTAACTATTTAATGCTATTGAAATAGTGGTATTTTTTTTCTATATCGCTGATTTCACCTATTTTTAATGATGTTAAGTCAAATTATTTCAAGCGTGTACCTGCTTTAGGCTGACTAAGCACTATTATTCCCTATGGATTAGGTCCTGTGACTTAATCATAGTTTTTTTAGGTTTCCTGTTGAAATGGAATGTTGATATTGGTATGGAATGGAAGACGAACCTTATCGCAAAGTGTTCTGATTTCAACTGATCAATATTCATCTTTTCAACCCTATATAAATCAATGAAATCAAAAAGTCCATAAAATTGAACAATCATGCTGAAAAGCATTGATATATGGTGTAATGAATCAAAAAGGTTGAAATGGGCTTAGTAAATATTCTCCACTATCTAATTTAAAACACAACTAATAAATACCTACATGCCTTATCAGAGCCTGTCATTGATACTCATTGCAACCAAAATTGGTCCCTATGCATTCTTTTGTTTTTTGTTTTGTTTTAAATTCTTTAACTTCCTTCCTTGCACCAGTGAGTAATTCCAACAAAAGCAAATTGTTACTGGAAATAAAGATAACTTATCTTATATTAACAGCATTAAAATGAATCAGACATTAATACTAAACGTGGCACCTCAGAGTTCATCTGGCATTTCTTTTCAAATTTGGATGAATTTAATGGGAAAGGGTGCCTTTGTTCTTTGGCAACTGATAATTTAATTTTATTAAGTTATATACCCTTTTTTTGTTCCATACCTCTGGGTGACACTGGCAACAAAAACCAATTATAAATCTAGGTTAATATTGTTTAAGTTTCACGGTCTTTAAGGCACAGAGAGAATTAACAACATAAAATCACACATAAACCTAGAATACAAAATGGATTTAACTGGAATGAAATGAAGAGTGCCAAATTTTAAACCAAAATGTTCTCATAAATATATCAGGTGGAATGGTAAGTTTTTGTAATTTTTGTGTACAGAGAGCTTCCCATATTTTGGAATTAAGCAATTGTTTGTCTGATTTCTTGAGTTTGTGGACTTTCCATCTGCAAAGCAATCTCTCATGTGCCCATATCTATCCCGTAGTCTACCCTGGAAAAGCAATCTCTCATGTGCCCATATCTATCCCATAGTCTACCCTGGAAAAGCAATCTCTCATGTGCCCATATCTATCCTGTAGTCCACTCTGACAGGGGGTTGAAGGATCCTACTGCAAGGACATCTTTTATCAAATATTCCTGTTAACTCAAGCTAACATTAGGGTAAAGTATAGGTAATTGGGATGTTGTTCCTACTAAGATTTCATCTAAATTAAATTTAACTTGCTTTCATAGAATAAATGTCCCTAGACAATAATTTGCCCTCTTCTCTAATTGTTGACCTCTACCCTCAAAATAACAGTCAATTAATTATTAATCCAACTGTATGCTAAACGTCTAGGGATCCTCCATATATATTTAAATGTTCTTCATCAAAGTCAGGGGATTGTTCCAATTCTGCTCTGCTTCCAAACTGAACAACAGTATGGCCAGTTCACCAAGTGCCCTAGTACTGCATTGTGCATGTAGGTGTGAAATTGTCCATCACTTCGTATTGTGTCATTGCATTCTCACAAAAAATAAAATGACACACCTGCCCAAAAAACATGTGGTAGACCAGTAACCACAATCCTCATTATATCAGAGAATTGCTGGAAACCAGAGGTTGCTGGAAGCACTCTGCTACTGATCAAGTGAAACAAATAAAGGAACATGATTATATTGAATGCTTTATAAAAGAAATGGATAAAGCTGCAGCTTGCTTTCCAGCACTCTGTGTCAGTTTGTCATATTACTTTCTGGGAGCATGTGTATATTTTGTCTGTAAGGAATAAGGCAGAAGAGGTTAGTGCAGGCATCATTTTAAGCAACAGTGTAATAAAATTTATCCCTAGCATTGTGTTGCAGAACTACATCAATCCAATATCCTGGGTCTCGGGAGGTTTTAGTGTGAAAAGCTCAAATGTCAAGATTCATAGAGCAATAGTAGGAACATATTAAACCGTCGATAAAACTCAGTACCAAAAAGAGTGAACCATTTTCTTCCTTTTCTTAAGTTGCTACAGTCAAGAAATTTCATAAAGACTGTTTTACACATGGAATATCTAAACCTGGTTTATATTACATTTTCTGCTGTGCTTATCAAATTCTATTTTAAAATGTATGCCTAGTCTCTAGTATTTTACCAACCCTTCCATCTTGTAACCTCCACATGCTATTTCAGCTTCATTAGTCTCTAAGAACAAAACCATAGCAAAGTTTTCATCTAATAATATAGGCGGTTTCACCTATGTATCATTCTGGTGGTTGCTAAAAATCAGAATTTATTTTTTTTAACCTTTATTTAAAGTCATCCATTACAAGCAATGGGGCAACATCTTGCCTAGTCTTTATATATAATTGAACAAGTAGTAGTGCATATGAAATGTATTTCTCTATTGCTATAAAACCTGGTGGTATTCTGTATTATGCATTGCCTTCTTTCCATAGGAAGGTCGAAGCAGCTGATGTATTAGTTTTAAATTAGATGAATAAGGTGGGAAAGGGGAAACCTATTAACATTACATTATACAGTACACCTATCTACAGATTCTCTCCATCAATGAAAAGGGTAGAAGAATGGTTGCCACTTATCTGCTGCCTGCTCCAGTGAATTCTGGGATATTAATGTATCCCTGGACATTAGTGTTACCCATGCTGATTTTGGGTATTTAAAGAAGAAAAGGGAGGCACATCATCTAACAAGAACATCATTGGGAAAACTAGTCATTTTCAAAGAGTTCAGTAGATAATGTTGTTAGTGTGTGTAAAGGATTGGAGGTATAGACTAGATTCAGTTGGATAGGAGATATTTTATTCTGATCCCCGTATCTTACATAGCTTACTGCAAATCCATATACCATTATGTCTCCAGAATGTTTCTATCAACATGTTTACTTATTGTAGGGCAGGACTAAAATCAGAGTTTGGCTACTAGATTGAATTTGTGTGGGGACAAGTAGCCATTTTTGTCAATATAATAATGATTGCCAAGAGCTAAACAATCAGCAGAATACTCATAATAAGTCATATTATGATGTTTTAGTAATATATATAATAAAAGTGCCCTGATAGTACTCTATGTCATCAAATGCTTCAAAAGCAGGTGTTTAGGGCTGTGCTGAGCTGGGAAAAATGCTATTAATCCTAGTGTGGTATTGCACAGTAAAATGTCAATAAAAATATGGTTGTCAATAGTCTAAAGGGGTTACTGACTAAAGTCCAAATTGTTGCGTAAAGGTGTGAATTCGCCAGCTAATGATGGTCACACACTACCCAATGGACAGCTACTCTCGCAGTCGCAACTTATGGGAATATTGTTACAATTGCGACATTTCTATGGGAATATTGTTATGGTTGCAACTTTAGTATTGTTGCGGTCATGGATTCACTATGGGAATCCGCTGTTATATTTCACTTCGGCAGTGAAACTGTCACTTTAGTCAATAACCCCCTAATACTTTTATAAAAATCCTCTTGGCAAAAGACCATATTTAATTTTATTAAGAGATGTTGAAAGATATAAAAGGGTTGTGTTGCCTTTTTTGTTACTGGTACCAATTTTTCTTTAGGATATTTATCAACAGTTTGTAACATACCGGGGCACATATAAGTTAAAGGGACACTGAAGCCTGCAAAAAAATGTATCTATTTATTGGCCACCTAGTTATAAGCACCATTGTTTAAATGACAGGTTTACCAATGCAGAATAACCATAGCAATAGAAGAAAAAACAAGCACATGGGGCAGACTAGCTATCAGCTAATAATAGTTCCTCCTACTCTTACCTCTGCACAGTCTGTTACTTGTGTGCAACATTTAAATTACTAAGCAGCTTTTTACTCTGGGGAAGTCACCAAAGTGCGGCTGTTTTAGGCTGATTTTCTACAGCTTTTTGGTTTCTCAGAGCTGCTCTGCAGTAAGTTTCTTGAAGCCAGTGAAAGTACATTTTAATTAGTTTCAGGAGGAGGGAGCATGCTCAGTTAGTGAGCACAGCCCTTGACTAAAGGAAAAAGGAGCTATGATTAGCTAAAAAAAAAAATCTCTTCTCCTAGTGCTTATTTTTTCTTCAATTGCTAGGACTGTTCTGCATAATCGGTAAGCCTAAACCTGTCATTTTGATGCTTTTTATAATGAATACCAGGTAGCCAATAAATAGAAAGCTCTTTGCAGGCTTTGGTGTTTTGTTTGCAGCAGTTACAACCTCCTGCTGGCAATGTGGTAGATTGCAGTGTAAATAGGCAAAACAATGTACTGGAATGAAAAATTCAAAACCAAAATCATATGATATGGTCCAGTTGAAAATCAGGCCTGTGGCTTTTTGAAATTTCATACACAAACATGAGCATAACCATAACTATAAAGCAATTAAGATGACTTGAGGTCTTTTAACAAAATGACATATTTTCTAAGGTGACTAACAGCCCATCTGGAGTTTTGTACTAATATATTTCATATTACCCATTTTTTATTGTGCTACAAGTCTTTCTGTTATGCATGTATTATCTCCCAGTCAAAATGTTATATTTACTGATCCAGGTCAAACACTTAATTCTAACACAATTTTATGAAGTTTAATAATGGTGCTTTGGTATTCACTAGAAGAAAGATAAAAGACAGAGGCATGTACTATCAAAATTGTTCTTCTGCACTTAGAAGAAATTAAAAGTAAAAATGATGCTATCATCACACAACTATGGTACTCTTTAAATGCCTTTAAATTCTTACACAGGCTTAAATTAAATGGCATGGTTTTTAAATCTCATAATGGATCCACTTTTCATACAGTTATAGTATATACTTAATACGTTCTATAGCAAGTAACAAATAAAATGTCCCAAGTTTCCCTTTACTTGGGACATTTTTTTTTTAAATAACTTGGACAAAGTCTCTTATATGAGATTAATTTATCTTTTTCAAAGTGCTGCTCCTCTGGGTAAAAATGTCACCTCCAACATCTAGAATAAGGGCTAAATTTGTTAAATTTGGAAAAACCGCTCTGGGTCTTTCCGATTTTACCGAGAAAAATCTCATTTTGTTCCCGCGAGACTTCTTTCGAGATTGAGTTTTCGATCCTGTTTTTTTTCAATATTTTCGATGGAAAGGTATCCATGCTACTAAAGTATGGCTACCTTTCCATGGAAAAAAATTAAAAAACTAGAGATTGAAAAAAAACTCTATCTCAACAGAAATCTCAAAGGAACAAAATTTGATTACTCTCAGTAAAGTCTTCCTGACTTTAATAAATTTAACCCATAAATATCAAAATATGTGACATTTTTATTCTAATTAAAAGCATACTACACTTTATATCTTTTCTATTGCATATCTTGAAGATTTTGCTTAGATCATAGAATCACCCAACTGTATATAACCATAGGTGTACGCAGGCCATTTCATTAGGGGTGTGCCCCTAAAGAAAAAAAATATTAAGGCTAGGTTCACACTGGCATTTTTATACTTGGTGTATCATCCTACATGCCGCCATTAGGGTGCCCGGGCACACCAGGCACACCCTGTGCACACGCCTATGTATATAACAAGGGTCTGTCACAGTTGCATCTGATGAGCCCACCTCATATTCATGAAAATATGTTCTTTAAACTTTACCTACCATTACTCAAGTGTTTTATTTTTCATTTTCCGTTTACACACACTCGACGTACTCTAAGGGATCTTTCTTATTTGAGCTGAGCTGTCCTGTTATTTTAGGATAAGGCATTATTGCTGTTTTATGTGCGCTTTCTCACTTCACAGATTTTGATACCTAATAACTTCTATTGTTTCATTAAGAGACACAGAAACAATGTATCATATGGAATTGATATAAAACATGGAGGCAAATACCGCTTTTTATCACATTTGTCAATGTTTTTCAGCACTCCTTTCTATTTTTTAATTTAGGCATGAATCAAGCATTTAACCACAAGTGGAAAACATGTATTAACCACTTTGAAGACCTATTTTAAGAAATAAAATCAATGCCTCAATAAACACTATTACCACTTGGTTAATGTGCATCAAATACATGTTTGTGATGTGTTTTCTATGTTTTTACATGTAACTAGTTTAGAAATAATGCAGACGTATCTGAAAATAATATTTCATAGAATTACTGTAATATTTCCATTTTGCAGTTTTCAGTAGGGTTGATTAGAATGTTTAGTGTAGCTGATTGAGAAAAAACACACACACACACACACACACACACAAACACACACAATGCCCTCTTAATGATGAATGACACATCCTGGGGTTCCTAATCAGCAAGCAGCAATTCACCCAGAACTTCTTCCCCTTTACTATTAATGAAAGCCACAAGTGGACTGCTCTGGCTTCTAACATGGCCGGCGGCTTTGAATGGTAAAATCAGTTATGTCAGGAGTTACAAACCACCCACTTGTGATTACAATAAAAGTGAAAGGTGAAGTGGTCTAGGAGGTTTTCTGCTGCAGGAAAGAAAAACCTGGCAGCAAATTGTCTATTGTAACGTTGCCCTTATGGAATAGGTGTCATTTACATTTATCACCTGTCATTGTCTGTGCTATAGTACATTTTCTCATTGAGATTCTTTACTTTTTGTTAAAACTGGTGTGTTTCTAATAGTTTACATTCTTCTTCTATTCCCACCCCCAGTTTACTTCTGTTTTTTTCACTCATTTTGTATCACATGCGAGAATAGAATGAAGCCCCTGGAGGGTTAGTTAAAACATGCTATATTCTCTATGCATATCTGTCTATGTACTGCATGTGCTGGCATTATAACATTAACTATTAGGATTGCAATGAACTGCTTTACCGACTTATAGTCCTCCTGGGGCGCATATCAATATTTAACTGAACCATTCACTGGCTGTAAATCATTTCAATTTCTCAATAATAATATTCGCAATAAAAATTCTAAGTAGATGCAAAACTCCTGCCATTCTAAGGCTGCAAGCGAAACGCAATATCTGCTCCAAATAGCATCTAAATTCTAGCTAACTCCATTTCTTATCTTTACAAAATGTCCCCTGGTCCGAATAGAAGTCATATCTGATTGGTAAATTGCATCTACTATATTTGGTAATTCCATTTATTTTATTGAGTCATTCCCTGCATTCCCTTTAAAGTCATAACCATGCTTATAAAAAAAAAACCTACTCAAAGTGTAGCCTCACTGCGCTCTAAAATGTTGCTTTTTTTCCCCGTTTATGAATTGTTTTCTTACTCAGAAATCTTCTGTTAGCTGTGTGCTCTGCCCACAGTCATAGATATTAATAACATCAATATATCTTTTTGGATTAGTTTCCACATTTCTACTTGATGCGTTCAGAAAGAACTGTTATAGCTAAGTTGCGCTTACAATGATGATACAACGCCATCAGAGAATTCCATCTTGCTAAAACTGTATACTATAACATATGCAATAAAAATTCTTTCCCAAACATGATGTGATTTTTATTTATAAATCTTTGATATTGCTTTGTTTTGTAATACCCTGATATATACTTCAGGCAACTTACATTGCTTTACCTAGGATAAAGAGACTGAATAGTATTTGACTAATTTTATACTTTAAGCAAATGTCATTTTTCATTCAGGTTATTAGAATGGTTTGTCCAACTTCCATTCCCATCTTCTATGTGTTCATAGTTTCTATTAAATAGTGCTGTTTGTTTACTGACAATGCAGGCTACAATATACACAGTACATTGATATCAAACAGTGTGATTCACCCCTGCAATAACACTAACACTTTTGCTTTCTTTGTGCTATACACATATACTGCACATGTTCATTTATTACCAATGTGTCAGCTGTTATCCAGTGCTTTGAAATAAAAACTGCCTTGTCTATACTAGTAACAGCAGAATTTATAACACCCGCAATATATCCCTTTTCTCCTTAAAAGAACAGTAACACCAAATAATGTAAAAGCCTGCAATACATTTATAGCTACTGTATTATTCAATCTGCGCTGCCAGAAATTCTAACTTCTGTCTATAAAGTCTGAGTAAGTAGTAGTTTAGCTTGAAAAATTGGTCTTTTCACCACACTTCCTGATTGCCTATGATCCAAAACACCTTTAAAAAAAACATTGGGACTGGGTGAGGTCTGTTCAACAACATGTCTGCTATCAGCAAAAGATAATCAACTAATCAACACAATTCATGAATTTAATTTCAAAGATGACATTTTGACAAGTTCTATATTTCAATTCCTGCCATACTAATCCAAATAAGATTTTTTTTTTGGGAGTGTGATGGGGCGTGAGGACCCTGACGGCGCACAGCATTCTAGTTTAAACGTCCTCTCTTGTTCACATTTTATTTCAAGATTTGTGACTTGGTTAATTACAGAGGCAGTCCTTCCTCTTATCCCATTAAAACTCTATCCACTACAAAAGTCTAACTTCCATTATGGAAACAAAATTACAATTCTCTAGTAATATCACATTCCTTTTCTATACTTACAGGGTTCTTCACTAAGGTGCGAATTTCGACTGTCGAATGCGCAAACAGCGGATTCCCATAGTAAATCTGTTACAATTTCCCCAATGTAAAGTCGTGACAATTCTTTAATGTTAAGATTGCGACAATTTTCCCATAATAAAGTTGCGACTGCGACAATATTCTCATTATAAAGACGTGACTGCGACAGTAGCAACCTATTGCGACTGTCTTAATCTGGCGAATTCGCACCTATTCGCAACAATTCAGACTTTAGTGAATAAGCCCCTTAGTCCCTCCGTTTCTGTTATCAAGTATTGGATCCGTTTTGCCAAATGGTTTTTCAAAATAAATCTTATTTCCACCTAATCCCCTCTGTAGATCCCAACATTACTGAGTATTTCTTCTCCATATTTTCTTCTTTTATTTTTGTTTGGCATCAGTCATCCCTCTTTCCTTTTACTCCCTCTCCCATGACTCATACTTTTATAACACATCCTCTATTGTTTTCCACCTAAATTTCTAGATATCTTCCATTTATTCAGCTGTCGCCATTCTCTTATGGGCACTACTTTGAATTCTTTAGAATTCATCCTCAGCTCATTTTTTTCAGGAGGCTTTTAAACAACCTTTAACCGGTCAGAAAGACGTATATCCAGCAAAATTCATTTTAACTAAGCCTGCTGATATTTAATTATTTAAATCTTTTTTTTATATATTTTTAATCACTTTTTTTTAATATATTTAATCATTCTTCCACATTTGCATGGCTTATTTCAGTACCATTAACCTGTAGAAAACTGCCATACCAGGCATGAGCATTACTCACCTTTCTTTCTATTGGTTTAAAGTTACATCTTCAATTTCTTTGTGAGCAACTTTACTTTCACATGCAGCTAAAACCAAAAACTGGATCTGTTTTTATAAAAAGTACCAGACAAGAGAAGCTGAGGTGAAATCAATGAAATCTATTAAATCAATATATTCGATTCACCTCGCAAAAATGGTTACACGCTGGCTTCTCGCCTATAAGCGCACGTCAGCGGACGCTTTAAAGGTATTCCAGTCTCTCGAGGCGACTCAAGCGGTCGTGAGGTGACTGGAATAGTGAATCGAAGCATCGCAAGGTGAGTTCGCAACTTGCTGAATTACTTAATCTTGTAAGTAATTGGCTCTGGACAAACATTTTGCTGAAATTTAAAGGGTCAGGTTTGTGAACTCATTTTACTGTGAACCATATATATGAGTGACCATTGGATAAATCACAGGATAAATAATATTTTATCTGATTTTTCTGACCTTTATGCTAACCTTAATGCTGTGGGAGTTTCTGGGTCTAGACATAAGCCACAACACAAAGCGTGGGAGTGGGTAGTCCACACCCTGCTAGAAAATATTAACGTGTTATTTCTCCAAGTTACTGAACAAAGATCTACAATTATAACAAGAACTGTGCTGAACACTGGAAATAAACAAAAAGATAATATATATTACCTTGATAAAATGTGCTCATTAATTTACTGAAACTTTATGGAAAACTTTGTTCAACATTAGCATTTGAAATCTATAAAAATATATTTGCTGTAAGTGGAAAACAATTTGTTTTTTTTTCCCAAAATTTCCATCTTAAAACTTCAAATGTAACCATAAGAATGATGAAGTAATAAAGCACATCGACCTATCCGAATGCAGCAGTTACCATATTGAGTAGAAGTAAATATACAGACAAAGATAAAATACATTTTGAATTAGTTTGGGAATAGAAGTGATAAACATTTTGACTATCTTGTCTTCTGTTCCATATTGTTGCAAATCAGCGCCCATGTCTGTTTTATATTTTTCCAAATGTAAACAGTCCAATTACTAAATGAAACATACACTTCCAAACTAATCGATTATTCATATGATAACCATCACCCACTAAATAGAAGTCTTGGTTTCTAATATGATAAAATGTTAATCGTTGCTGTAAATAACTTAACGCATCTCAGTACTCTGAGATTAGAGTTATGCAGATGTATTTTATCAACCATTATGATTCTCTCATCTGACCTTGTGTCAAATGAAACTACATTTTCATTTGACACAAGGTTATTGGGCAAAATTTACTAGGATCATCTATGGGTTTTTTTTTTTTGCTGTTTTCACCTGTTTTTAGAAATTTAGCAAGCCCTTTTATACTATTTTTTTTTTACTGAAAAAAAAAACAGCAAAAATGGACAAAAAAAATGAGCGAAAAACAGGCAAAAAAGGTCAAAATGACCTTAGTAAATTTTGCCTTAGTTTTTGAAAATACAGAGAGAGTTTGAGACATGTACTCAAAAATAAGAAATAAGTAAAATAGGAATAAAGACACCAAATGGGATAATTTAAAAAGAATTTTAAATATTCACTGTTATGGGCGAAATTTATTAAACTCAGAAAGACTAGTCTCGATAAATCTCATGAGATTTTTCGAGATAGAGTTTTTAGATCTCGATTTTTCGAGATAGAGTTTTTAGATCTCGATTTTTCATATTTTTTTTCAATGGAAAGGTAGCCATACTTTACATTAGTAGCATGGCTACCTTTCCATCAAAAATTGAGATCGAAAAACTCAAAATCTCGAAATAAATCTTGTGAGAACAATGCGAGATTTCTCCCGGTAAACTGTAAAAGACTCAGAGCGGTCCTTCTGAGTTTAATAAATTTGGCCAACATACCTTATGGGAATAAATGTGCTAGAAACAAGAATAAAGAAAAACCAATGTGGATAAATAAAAGTGCAATATTGGCAATAAATAACAAAAAGAAATAATTTAAACTACTAAAATATGAAAGTAGTAAAGAAGCAATAAAAAAGATATAAGGAACAAATTAAATTATGTAAAAAAGAAGCAAAGCTGTAAACAAAAAGACTAATTTCCACAGAGAGTAAAACATACATCGAGCAGTTTTCAAATCGCTAGTCATGCCACACAATGTACAATTTGGGCATCAGTGAATAAGTAAGACATAGGAGAGCTTCAGTAAGTTCAAACACAGCCAACCAAAGTAATAAAGGTTGACCTAATAACCACATGCAAATATATCAAGGGTCAGTAAAGAGACCTCTCACATTCATACCAAGGACTCTAATTTAATGTCTAGAGCAGTGGTTCTTATCCTTGTTTGAGGTACCGAACCCACCAGTTTCATATGCACATTCACAGAACCCTTCTTTAGTGATAAATTACTTGACCTCCATGTCTTGACCTCCGTGGCGGAGGCTCCGCCGAACCTCTGAGACAGACTCACCGAACCCCTAAGGTTCGATAGAACCCTGGTTAAGAACCACTGGTCTAGTGGAAAGAAGGTTTTTGCACAATCATCGAAGGGGGTTGTTTACAGTAAGAGGGGGAAGACGATGGAACTCTCTTCCTGAGGAAGTTGTCATGGCGAATTTTCTAAGAGAGTTCAAAAGGGGCCTGTTTTTTGAGTGTAATAGTATTACATGTAATGGGTTCTAGATTACTGGAGATGGACCTGTAAATGAGAACAATTGGAGGATATATTTGGATTTACAAACTATCTTACTATGATTTCAGGCATGTTTTTCTTTTTCCTGCTTTTTTAAAAGGACAATACACAATTTCTAAAATCTAACTTATCTTTGTTTTAAAGCCAAAAAGGTTCCGGCACACCCAATGTTAAAGGCAAAAATTTTTATTTCAAAT
>WMED01014787.1:0-13892 GCA_019650415.1 Pipa parva | reverse complement strand
ATCAGTGCTTGCTACTGACAGCATACACCATTAGCTGTAAGTATTGTAATTACCTATGGTAATTAATTAACTATTAATTTTGACCTTCCTGAGACGCTGTTGTCAGTGACAAAATAATCCAACCAGGAAGTAAACCCAGAAGGAGCTGTGTACTGCTACACAGATGGAATAATTAATACCTTTCCTCACATAAAAGACTGACTAAGTATATTAGAAAAAAAATGTATTATGCATTTACAACACACATTACTTTTTATTAATCAGGCTGGACTGTTCCTTTAAGGGCGCGCACTCAGATTCCAAATGGGTCATATTACTGGCATGCTAGTGATCCATGCAGCATGATAATATCTCTTTCAGTCAGAACTATTTGCTTTTGATTAGATTAATCCATTCTTATACTCGGCCATGACTTTGTGGGCTAATTAGCCCATTTGACACTTAGAACTCCCATTTGTTTCAGTGATGTTCACATTCATTCAGTGTACACCTTTCTGACATGATTATCACAATCTGATATCTCTGAAGATTTTTTAAGTGCCATGATATTACTCTTTATTGTTGTCATTAGTGCTATTAACAGTTTTGTACCTTCCAGGGTCCTGCAGTGCTAGCCAATTTTTGTAATTCTAGGTTTTTTATTTATTTATTTTTTATTATGTCTTCTGTGTAAGGTTTATTAATTTGTAGGAAGGGATGCCCTCATTGCTTGCATTATGTGTTATATTGCGGTGTATGCCAATAAAGGCATTCTGTAGACACAATGTATACTCCATTACTTTGTAATATTAGGGGTCATTATCTACTGTAGGTTGACATTTTTGGAGTGCTTTTATTTATACCCCCCCCCCCCCTCTTGGCCTGGTATTTTCTATTTACAGAGTTACTGTAGATTGGAATGCCTTAATAAGTGTTGCCACCATGGACTGACACTTCTGTGATGTACTGCTTTACAGGTAATCTGTTTGTTGCTCCTAGAGTTAGATACGGAGGGTTATTCTCTATAGTCCGAATTCGACTGTCAAATTCTCAAACAGTGGATTCCCATAGCAAATTCACTACTGTGTCAATTCTCCCATTGTAAAGTTGCGGATGTGACAATATTTCCATAGTAAATTCGCGACTGCGACAATATTCTCATTATAAAGACACAATAGTAACAGTCTATTGCGACTGTCTTTAGCTGGCGAACTCACACCTTTACGCGACAATTCGGACTTTAGAGAATAACCTCCTGACTCAATAGGTCAAACTGCTGATGTGCAAGTAATTTACATTGTTCTTTGAAACTTTTCTTCAGTTCTTTGCATTCCATTCATGATTGCCTGAGTGAGTTATAGCACACTTTAACATTGGCACATTTCAACTGCTCTAACCAGAATTTGCATCTCCATTGATCCTTATGGATTTGCATTAAAAATGTTTAAGACTCCTCTGCCCAGTATTTGTTAATGCAAATTGGTCTCAACCAATTTTCATTATTTTTGTTTTTATCCTGAAATCAGGTCTGACTTATCTTCTATTATAGGGTGATAACATTTAATGTAATGAGGGGAGGGGGAATGTTCATAAAAATGCTTTGACTTCCACAAAAATGATGCGCTTAAATGAAAAATGAATACAGAATACTGTCTTTATTGATTGGATGTTTATTGTGGGTTTTTCAGTTTGTTTCCGATGGAAAGCCTCCATGGAGGTTTTTTTTCTGTTTAATTGATAGATTCAAATTTTATGACACTGGCAATGCAGAAATCATGCACATAATGCGATGGACTCCCACAAATATTGCATTTAAGCAGAATTACTATGCTAGCTAATGTATCTGCATTGGTTTAATGTTTACTGCACTCGGGTAACCTTGAACTGTGATTTACTATTATCTCACCTATTCTGGGGCTGGGGATTTATATTTTACTAATCTTGATTTAACAGTTCACTTTTATGGTTTGCACTTTGCAAATGTTACTTTTAATCTTTTGCTATTTATTATTACATTTGAGAGTTGCATTTAAAGGGAGGTAATAGAATTCACATTGTACTGTCCATTAGTAATGCTAGTGGTGTTCTTGAAGCATTAAACATACTGCACAATTACATCATAGGATTATTTCAGGATACTGACATAACAGCAACGTTTAACCCTTTGTTTGATTATAACCTGCAGTATCTTTGTACATTTAAATCTGATTTTTCATTGAGATTGATTACTGCAGCCTTTTTTTTTTACCTAAAGCTCTACATCAGGCATGATATGTTTATAGTTTAATTATTTAAAGATGTGTTTTACAATATAATCTCCCAATTTACAAAAAATATAATAATATATATTGAATAATATAAAAATTCAAATATTATGTAAGAACACTGTTTATGCATAGCTTCACCCCCTACTTTTTTTTGTATTTTTGTGTTTTATTCATTTTTATATAGCGCTACTATATTACACAGTGCTTTACAGCGGTTTGTCATTTTCTTCAGTCCCATTATTTATGAACATAATGTGTGCACAGTACGATCCTATTCTACATGTCTATATCTCTATTCCTGTGTTAGTGTGAGTGGTCAGAATCTTTTTGTGCAGAATTCTTCAGGCACAGCAATGGAAAAAACATTTGTGTGGCTAAGGGTACAGTTGAAGTCTATGTGCAATGCTTCAGTTGTTGTAAGCAGCCTGACAGCAGCTTCTTTTATATGTGTAAATGAAAAGAGTAAATGTGTTATGCTCAAAGTAAAACATATACTGTATGTGTTTTTATTTGAAAATGATTTGTGCAGCGCCGATGTTTTATAAAGCCATAACAAGTCTTCAAACAAAGTTACACTGCAATAAATATAATTAAATAGTATACCTTTTAAATTTTCAAGAATTTTCATTAAACAATTCCAAAAAAAGTCTATTATTCAATATGTTGGATTTATTAGGCACTTCATTTTAATCTACAGTTCTGTTGGAAACAATTGGACAATTGGGGTCTGTTTACCCAACAGATGAAAAGATGGGTGCAGTCAGCAAAAAAAAAAAAAAAATAGAAGGCACAACCAATAAGCTAGTGGGGCTCATGATTTTGTTTCTACTTACCCCATGTCCCACTTGTTTTGTCTATCAGCAGTAGCCTGATTGGAACTTTGGAGTTATCAATAATTAAGAGAGTAAACATGCACCCACTGTAATATTTCTTTTACATGGCGTGAAATAGTCCAATCACAGCTCCTCTTTATATAAGAATATACAGAAATGTAAGCACACAAAGCTGTCATAAATAAAGATGTGAGTACTATTTAGCGTTGCTTTATTTGGGTAGTATCTGTTTACTCACCAACGTTATATTCAAATCTCTAACATGAGGACTTTTTGAGATGCCTTAGGCTGGGGTCACACTAGCTGTTTTTCAACTGAGCATTTTTTAATTGGCTCATTATTGTCTGAGGTGCAAAACACGATAGCCTATAGTGATTATCCCACAGGAAACAATGGATACAGGTTTTCCAGCTCAGCTGAAAACCAGCTAGAGTGATCCCAGATTAAAAGTGCACCTGTCACCAGTACTTCTATGTAGGTGTTTGCGGAGCTTGTTTTTAGATGTAATTTTATTTATATCTGCCAATGACCCCAGAAAATGCAATTTGATGCCAAGTAAGGCATTTATCCCTTGTCTACTAGTACTTTTCTAACATTTTGAGGGAAAGCTCAAACTTTTTTTTTTTTCTTTAGGAACAAGAAAATCCTTAGTAAGAAGAAGCTCAAAAGGAAACAGAAAACCAAATCAAAAGGAAAAACCAGAAACAAGGTATCACTCTTTATTCTTATATTGATTTCCAATTTAGTATTACACATATTTTTGGTTGTTCTTGTTATATTATAAAAAGCCTTGTTTTTTTGTTTTATACAGTCCTTAAAATTACTTAAAAGAAAAAGCTTTGTATAGGAATAACCCTTTCATTACTGCATGAAAGTGCCACTCAGAAGTAAGGATTATCTAAGCAACTTCAAGCAGGGATCTCCAACTATCATACAAGACACGGTGTCAAAAATCTGAGTGAAGCACAACAATGCACTTTTAGGCTTATTTAAACCAGTGGCTACTTGGCATAATGCCTTCTGAAAACTTTAGTTTGCCTTTAATAAAATAGCAAATTTATTTTTAAAAAAATAAATGTATTGAAGTGCTGTCTGGAAAGTGAATAAAGGGCATGCATGCATGGTGCTGAAATTATATTTCATGATTTACATTGATTGTGAATTGCATGTTTTGGACAGAGATACTTGTAGAATTTTATGTTGGTGGGCATAGAAGGGTTTAAAGGTTGTGAGGGTGGGTTTAAGTTTAGAGAGCATAAAAAGTAGGAAGGCCTTTTTGACGTTTTGGAACAACTAGGAGTCAACTATACAAATGTAATTTATCAAGTCTACTGATTTACATCTCTGGACATGTTTTGTATTTTCTTTGGTATGCTATAATTTTTGTGGAATTGTGGAAGAAAATGCACCATCGATATGTTGTTCTTTTTAGGTTAATGCAGTAGTATTATGATTTTAATTCAAGCTATGGGTGATCCATTTGGTAACTGAGAGGGTCAGATGGAAGGTGCTTGAAAAAAAAGCTAAAATAAATTACATACCATATAATTGTTTGAAAATAATCAGATGTGGGAATAGGTATTATGGTGAGATTTAAGCAAAATAATGGAATTGGAGAGCAGGTAGAGGTTTTGTCAACTCAACAAGGGATGTTAAGTGTTCTAAAATGAAAGTAAGAGTGTCAAAAGAAAAAATGAAAACATCCATAATACATACTGATCAAGAAAAATGAATGAGACACAAAAAGTAGATTACTGCAAAAAGTAAATAGACTGGAAAGAATGTGCACACAGTGTACTACTAAGAGTGCTAAGTAATAGACCCATCACCTCTTTGTTTGTTTCTGGTCTAGGATTGTGGATTATTGAGGAGCTACCTTATGTGACAGCAGTAAGTTAAACAAGTGTCAGTGGGGATTTTTGCAAGAGCTAAGAGAGTTAGTAGTTAAATATGGTGTATCTACCCTTTAATGTATCTTGTCATGTTTTTAACATTATTAATAAAAATTACTAAATATATGTGGACAATCTACATGTACAGTATTTTTGCTTTTTTTTTTTCAAGTCCATATGGTTGCATCTGGAGTTTAAACAGTCTGTTCTTTCATGATTTAGTTGGACAACTTGGAAAATGCTCTCTTCATACCTGACCTCAAACTTCACAGCAATCCTTCGGCATTCAATGTTTATTGCAGCGTGCGGCATTGTGTTCTCGAGTGGCAAAGAAAGGAAACCTCTCTGGTTTTATCTGCTAAGAACTCTGTGCAGAGTGGGGAGTCTGACAGTGATGATGAAGAAGAATCCAAAGACCCACCAATCAAGCTTCCAAAGGCAAGTTACAACATGAGCTTTTCTAAATTCGAAAAAAAGAATAAAAAAAAAATATTATATGCACCAATACCAAACAAAAAAATGAAGAATGTGTGCACATTCATATCTTGTGTAGGTAGGTGTCAAGGAGCTAATCTGGGGCAGTTGTGGCAATTCAGAGAAGGTGCAGGCGGTCAAAAGCAGACATTAGCAGCCTTAGGCAGACAAAATTTAATGTAAACATAGAATTTTATATTCTATCTGTGTTTACAAAAATTCTGAAGTATGATTTTTAACTTTAAAATTGAGCTTTCTGGGGCACTTTATATTTTATCTGAAACTCCGTAAGAAAAAATGGGATTGGGTGTGTTTTGTTTTACCAATGCTGTATGGCTGTTAAAAACACAAAAATCAATAAAAGTCATGAATTTAACTTTGAGGATAACATTTTTAAAATGCCGGTCCCTGCAGAAATTATCTTTACACTCTGATGTATTTATTTCTTTTCTCTTTTGAATTAATTTAGCAATGATTACTAATTTTCCTTTTCTTTTTTTCTTCATAGATTATTGAAATTGGATTGTGTGAAGTATTTGAGCTGATTAAGGAGACACGGTTTTCACATCCGTCACTGTGCTTGAGAAGCTTGCAGGCTCTCCTAAATGTGCTGCAGGGCCAGCAGCCAGAAGGACTCCAATCTGAACCTCCTGAAGTGTTAGGTAAGCTTTTTCCCTTTCTGGCTTGTAACTAGGCTTGTGTAAAAACATATTTACTGCAATGGTTGAAGAGGAAATGGATACCACCTTATTCCTGTTACATGTATAAAAGGTAAGAACTACTACAAACAAAAAAGACCAACATTTACTGTTGTAGTATATAATGTAGCACAGGGGTGGGCAATTATTTTTGCCATCGGGCCACATGAATGGCTCGGATGGCTTCAGAGGGCTGGGGGGTGGCATGTCTAACATGCTGATGCCTATGCTGGGTGGCCACACCCCCCTGGTTTTACATCTTGCCGTGGGCCGGTATTAAGAATGTGGAGGGCCGGATGTGGCCCAGGGGCCATAGTTTGCCCAGGTCTGATGTAGCATCTCCACAAAGTATTGGGGCTTTTTAGGATGATGCAGAGTTATAAAAAAATATTAAATAAAATCTTAGCCACAATTTTAAGCCTCTTGTCAAATGGATCTACAGCTGTTTCTTTAAATTGCATAGTTTTGTACATTAATTCCGTTTAATGTTTTCTTCTCTGGGAAAACCTGCTGAATGGTTTCAGGATTTTAGTGTGAGTTAATATTGGGAGGAATAGTCTCACTTGATCTGGATGGTTGTTTTTGTTATGATTATTTAGTAGAAACTTTACCTGTATTGTAAAAAGGAGTTACTTGAGCACAACAGTTTCTGGATATTTTATCACCTGAGGAGCCTTTAAAAATGATGCCCCTTACATAGCCCATTCCCTTCCCCAACACCTGCACTAGGCAGGCACATGATGGGGAAGAGGAAGATGACTTGGAAAATGACAGGAGAGGCAGGTGAGGGGGAGGTAAGTGAACTGGCAGGTAGCATGGGTGGAGAGAAATGGTAGCACACTTTCACCATGGCACACTGAGTAGCTGTCTATACCAACACCCAGAAACAGCCCTGACAATTCCACATCTCCCCAATGTAATAAAAAAATTGGTTCACACCATAATTCCTAAATATTTTCATTTTGTTTGTTATAAGTTCCTGAACAACACTAATTTTAAAATATTTTTTGTTAGTAAATTGTGCACCTTTTTAATAAAAGTAATATTTTCATGTTTTTTTTTTTCTTTCTTGCCATTGCTATAATAATAATAATGAATAACTGAATAATGGAGGACTTTGAAACTTATGTGGCTTTTTTTAGTTGTTACTATGCCTGGTATCTGGTACCTTCCCCTAAGGACACAAAAACAGACTACACCCATCTCAGTTTTCAAAAATAAATCAATTTTTCCCCAGTGATAATCTACTTTAGTATACATTACATATTTTTTCATGGACAAGCTCCACCTTTTTTTTTTTTTTTTTAAATGCTTTCTAACTTTGTTATGGCTTGATCCTCACTTTCTCTTTGGTTCCCTGCGTTTTCACCAAGTGGTAAAAGCCCAGATATCCATTCCTGAACCTTATTGGATTGGCTTTAAGAAGGAACATTGACTTATAGTTTGTAACCAGATGTAAATATTGTGTAGAAGCGAGCAGGGTTTTTCAGATAGACTTTTATCTCATTGCTTTATTTGTGCTTTATTTATAGAATCTCTCCTCCAGCTTATTCTGGAAATCACAGTTCGCAGCACAGGAGCAAATGATAGTACAGGACAGACTCTAACAGCACTTTCATGTGCCTGCCTCTTCAGTTTGGTGGTCGCATGGGGAGAGTCAGGAAAGACCTTACAAGCTATTTCGGCTATTCTTACCAATAATGGCAGCCATGCTTGCCAATCTATTCAGGTAATTACTGTGTGTGAATGTATTTCCTAAGGCCATTTTTGTTCCAGATCAAGTTCTTGGCATCTCAGATAAATTAAAAAAACAAACAAAAAAACAAAACAAAACACAGTACATGGATGATTTACTTACTCCAATTGAGAGAGCTGTACAAGATACTGTACCCTGAAATAGGTTTAAGTTATGTGACATCCCATTGACTAGCTTTCACTGTTCTTTTCATTGATTTATTACATTGATATTTTATTATAATAAATTTACAAATTTCTCTAAAACTTCCTTTTAATGTTATTTTTTATTCTTCACGTGTTATATGGTTATATGGTCATATGCATCCCTCCTTCCCTTTTTTATTAAATGCATTTTGTTGTTCTCTCTTTGCCTTGAGTTTATTATTTTCACAATTCATATATAATCAGTAGAACGACCTTCTAAAGGGAATGGTTGTGATGTCAAAAACTATTTTATTTATTTTCATTATATAGTTTTTGTTTGAATATGTTGTAATGTTTTATTTTCCTTCTCAGTCTCCTGGATAATTGTTAAGCTTATGTGTTCTGCACCTGGAGAAACCTTCACTCAGTTTAGAGTTTGTAAAAGTAGTTGGAGCCTGTACTGTGTAAAAGCAAGCAGGCTGTTAAGTTTTCAGTTGTTGTACGTGTTGTCTACATAACAAATAGCACATTTTCTTATTTTAAACAGTAAACTGTAAAAACTGCAAGTAGAGATTGTACTGAGCATGTTTGTGCCACCATTGTCATAACAAAAATAATCTTGGACTTCCTGCTGTACCTATTGAAGGGTACACTGTTTCTTTTACTACTGGGTAGATCATTTTGATGTTCTGTGAAAAGAATTGCACTTTAGCAATCCTGACAGTTGCAGACTGAGCATAGCAACTCCCACCTACTATTGTATTTATGCAGACATGCATAGAGGGAGTTTTATGTCTATTGTACATGAAAAGAATTCTGCAGGAACATGGGCATCCCCAGAGCAGACCCTTACATGGGAAAATGAATCCATAATGTTTCCAGTATTCTGACCTCCAATAAAGAAAACTGCTCCGTGAAAGTTTATCATCCATATTGCGAAACCCAAAAAGCTGGGTAAAAACAGTAATAAAGCGTTTAGAATAAATGAAGTTGGAGCACATGCTTTCTGATGCACAAAACTTAGTTATTTATTGTTAAATACAGTAGTGTCTGTTTCCAAATGAAATACTTTATTTGCTTCTAGTTGCTGAACAAGAACATAATATTACCTATGTTACCTCATTAAGCTGGTTTCATGAAAGTTTGGGCTGTGCGAGTATGTGTATACATTTCACTCAGGTTAGGTTAGCATGCTAGAACTCTTATTTATATGGTCCTATGCATCTCTCCTTCCCTTTTTTTATTAAATGCATTTTGTTGTTCTCTCTTTGCTAGGTGCCAACTATTTTAAACTCTCTGCAGAGGAGTGTCCAAGCAGTTCTAGTGGGAAAGATCCAGATCCAAGACTGGTTTACCAGTGGAATTAAAAAAGCTGCCTTGATGCAGAAGTGGTCTCTGCGAGAGATTCCTGTAGATGAAGAAGAACAGTGCCTCCTCCAGAGCGATGGCTTTTTCCTTTATCTCTTATGCAAAGATGGCCTTTACAAAATTGGATCTGGATATAGTGGGACAGTGAGGGTAATGAAAACTAAATTATGATCCTTATTGCTTAAACCGTTACATCTTTATAAGTCAATGTGTCATTTTTTTTTTTTTTAATATGAACTTAAACACTTAATTTTTTATCTTCATATTCGCTATACAAAGTATGATTATGTGTTATTGTTTTTTTGCTTATGTCCCACCACATACAGGTCAGTGTGGTTTCGTAATACCACTAAAGTGGAAATATTTTACTGTCTTCTCCCTTATGCTTAATTTTACATTCATGTAATTCATCTTCAGACATTAAATCTGAAACATAAAAGTTGGCTTCATAATTTTATTCAAAATCTTCTTCTGCAGGGCCACATATATAATTCCACATCCCGTATCAAAAGTAGAAGAGAGAAGAAATCGTGGTTGGGGTATGCTCAGGTAAGAAAGTGTGTTTTAGGGGTAACGTTAATATGAGGGACTGCACTTGAGTTTTTAAAATACTTTTCTTTTTAGGGTTATTTGCTCTACAGGGACTTGAGTAATCACAGTATGACAGCCATAAGGATAAACCCTGAGACACTGGAACAGGATGGAACTGTTACTGTACCAGGTAGGCTGCAAATATCAATAGAAGAAATACAGACTTGAACATGTGGGAAGATTTAAGGCATGCTCCATAGGAAACTGATATTATGCTCAGTGCTTTGTTCTGTGACATTGGAGCTAGTGTGACTTTAGAACCCAGTTGCTGTGAACTTACAGATGGTAACTTACAAGCTTCTGTTTTATTAAATATTGGAAGAAGCTATTTTTGTGGATGATGAACCCTGTATTACTGTAGAACACAGTTATTTTTTTTCTGAGCATCAGTCACAGAGCATATAGTGAATTAAAGCTGTTCAACTACATATTTAAGGTATTACTCAGTTTATTAAAGCAGAGTGACAGATATAATTGGTATAGTAGCCTAATTATCTAGTTTAGCGGCTTTCTTTCAATATATAATGTCATTGATGTTCAGACCCAGGCCTCCTGCATCAAGGATGACACAAGAACACTTAGAGATAAAGGTACCTTCCATTATTGGGCGGAGGGCAGCAAATCTCAAATTGAGCACCCCGACCATTCTCTTTTTTTCTTCATATGTAGGACTTGCCTCTATGGAGGTAAAATGCAATGACTTATTCAGTCGATGCACTGATGCCATTGGTGGCACCTAAGACCAGTAGGTCTTTTTAGTGAGCCCCCTAAACAGGATGCTCCAGCAGATGATTCCCTTTTACTAGATTTATCCATTTACTGGGATTCCCCCTCCCAGGCAAAATTTGCCTCTTATCTCCCTGTTACAGAGTCCAGATAGCTGTGGTGGAAGTAACAAAAATTACGTGATAAGTGATCTTCCTCTTCTCCCTTGCTTTTTTCCTGCAAGAAGCAAGATGAGATCCTTTATCTAATTTGACTCTTTGGAATGGTGATGATATGAGGTATCTTTGAAATGTACTTCTACTCTTTTGACAACTCTATTTGCCAGATATTATTCCCGTGTGGGGGGAAAAAAGGAAAAGTCTCAAATACCTTTCAGCTACCTTAAAACATGTGAGTGTTCTAACTTGAGCAGTACTTAGACATTCAAGATCCATGAACCTCTGAAAAATGAGAAATCTCTGTCCAAGACATCTAACAAGTCTCCTTTTGTTTATTATTATAATGATTATCTACAGGTCAGCTACCCAGTGTGTACATTCTGGGTCACCAGGAAGTTTTGATTCTCTACCCCTTTCCTAAAGAAGATATGGAAAAATCTTTCTTTCCTCCTGTTGTTGAAATGTCTAAATTAACAGCCCCTCTCGATTTTAGATGCTTCAGCTATCAAAAACCATACTGACACTTTTTTTTTTAACCCTCCTCACTTGGTGATCAAGGCCATGAAACTTTAGTAATTCTTGGTATCTCTAGAGATTAAGGATTCCTATCTCCATAGGCCACTAACCTCTCGCCAGTTGCCCCTCTGAATTGTATACCAAGCTCTTCATTTTCATTTCACCACATTTCCATTTGGACTCCTTATTATTATAAATATTTACGAAGATCATGGGAGTGGTAGGCCCACCTAGTAACCCTGGGTTGTATCAATTACCTAATTACATGCTGTTTTTATGAGCAGATCTTTAAGAAATGTTCAGGTGACAATCAGGCTTTTTAGTGACAAAGGTTAGTAAACTTTCCCAAATCATCATTATTAGCCAAGTAATGACTTTTCTATCACTTCTGTTTTTCGTGTTTGAGATAAGATTTGGAAGACACAGTCCAACATCCACCACCTTCTCATCAAGTTACAGTTCACCTATTTTAGGACTTTTAGATTTTCAATTCAGTTCTTCTTTGTCAGATTAAACAAAGCTTCAGCAGAGGGTGATGGTGATAAATGTAGTATGGGCCTGCAATTTGTGCTTCCTGCAGTGTTTTTCTACCTGATAATGGAAGTATCTTTTATCCTCAAGCATTAGCAAAATGTAAGTTTAAAATCATTATCCTCAATTTGTAATGAGTGAGTTTGTTTGCTATATTGGCTAGCAGTCAATGATTTTGGCACCTCACTATCTCTTCTATATTAGAGGTGTTCCAGGTTTGTTATAATTTGAGTCAAGTAGATAGCAAAGACTTTGAGACTTGGCTTCTTTTTGTGGAGACCTGCAGTGCACTGCACACAAGAACAATTGTGAAATAAACGCTGTCAGTTATAAACTTTTCTGAAGCTTTGTTGCTTAAATCATAATATCCTGATTTTAGGTAAATCTTGATTTTAAATATTGTGTTGATTATAGTTTTTACATTATGTTTAACAATCTTTTCAAATATTAAAGTTTTTTTTCTTTTTTTTTTTTTCTATGCTATTATAGATTGTAACACAGAGGGGCAGAATATCCTCTTTACCGATGGGGAGTTTATAAACCAAATTGCTGCTTCTAAAGATGTAAGTAGTGCAGGAGATGTTTCTTATATTCAGAGGAAATATATACTCAATACATTTTAATGATTAGCTAACCTGTAGTACCTGTAACACAAGGAAAAAAAATCCAAATTGTATATATGTATAATTTTATTTATAAAGCGCCACAAGCATACGCAGCTCATAAGTTACTTGTACTCCTTATATTATTTACTTTTTGTTTGTTTTTAATCTTTGCTGATTGCCCATTAAAGTTAAAGCATCTTTAAAATAAAATTTTTGTAGTTTTGTAAATGCAGACAATATTGAAGGTATAAAAGAAAATGTTTTTTAAAGGAGAAATTAAGGCTTGTTAAATCCAGGGGTGAATTTTAATGGGGGGGGGGAGAAATACTTACTGATCAATGTTTTATACTCCAGCGCTACCCCTGTTCTGAGTAACTTGCTTATGTCTTCTGCTCTTGACAGGCCCTGCAATCCTCATCACCTCCTGCTCCTGTGTTTTACATATGCAGAATTCTGATGTAAAACTGCTACTGTGCTTGCCTTATCCAGGGAAACTCATATGAACAGGAAGTGAAGAGGATTGTAATGCCCAGGAGCAGAAGACTTCTGTTGCTCACCATGTATTCTTTGAAAAAAAATTTGGCAAATTAGAATTAACTTTTTGTGGTGCATTTCCCAAATTAAATTATTCTAGTGCAGTGTTTAGATTGGCAATTAGTATTAATAAATTAAGATAATTATCTTGATAATGTGAATGCTATTTTTTGGCTAACAAACCCCTGTCCTATAATTCTTGTCAAATATTTCTCAGGATGGATTTGTCGTTCGAATTTTTGCAACCAGCACAGAGCCTGTACTTCAGCAGGAGTTGCAGCTGAAGCTGGCAAGGAAATGTTTACATGCCTGTGGCATCTCACTGTTTGATCTGGAAAAAGATTTGCACATTATTAGTAAGAAACATTTACTTTTTTTTTTTTGTGAAAAATAATTATACTTGGAAATAAATAATTTTAAAAATACTTTAAATTAATCCATATTTTATGTGCATTGGAAGCAATGTGTGATTTTATGTGCTATATTAAAATTGAAAAGGTTTGTCTATTTTAATGCTCATATATAATGGTGAAGTCCAATTTTCCAGAATTTCATTAGTGATCTGTTGAAAAATATGCATATTTCTTAAAAAACAAAAAAAAACAAAAAACACCTAAGTTGAAGTGAAATTATTTATAATGAAATAAAAAATCATTTCAATAAAAAAAATACATAAAATTTGGAGACAAATTAGTTACTGCTACGATAACTTAAACTCAGTTTTTCCCTACTGATATTGTTGCACCACTAAGGGCCCCATATTTGTGGGTGGTCTTGGTTGTTTAAGTTAGTTTGTTGTTGACTGTTTAAGGGGGGAATTCACTATGTTCCGAAGTGAG
>WMED01014786.1:0-13892 GCA_019650415.1 Pipa parva | reverse complement strand
ATAAGTTGGATGTAATTAAGATGAAGAAAACCTAATAAAAATATTGTTTAAAAAAAAAAAGGGAAAAAAAATCACAATGGTGACTACTGTATATGCAGCGCTACAAAAGTACCTCAAAAGATTCAAATAAACTAGAAAAAAATGTATTATGCATTTACAACACACATTACTTTTTATTAATCGCACTGGACTGTTCTTTTAAATGAGTTCATAATAATATAGGCCACATTCTTTTACACAATCTTCCTAAAATAACTTTACTTTGATAATCGATGATACTCTAATTAGGAGCACATTTTAGTCAAATAAGTTTTTAAACTAGTAGAAGAAACAGCCTACATTTAACAATATTGCTATTTCTTCTATTTACTAAGCTTTTCAAAAGCAATTTTATTGACCAAACGAAATCTCCAACCTTAGGCTGGTGTAAACCCATTATTTCCTATATCGAGATGGTCCTGTCATTTAGCCTAAGTCCAAAATATTTTCCCATTGAAAAGAGACATTGGTATCAATCCAGTCGTCCATAATTTTTTCTATACGGATATTAAGGGTGAGGTGTTCCCTGGGACGGTACCGTGAGCTGGTGACTTTCTTTTATTTTGATTGATATCGATCTGTAATAATGGAAGGGACCCTCATAGAGAAGCATTGCAAAGAGTGTCCCTGTTAAAAAGATTGCTATTTATCTATAACAATTTGTTTCGGTTGGGAAACATTTTTATTAATCCTTTGTAAATCAGACAAATCAAAATGTACAGGGAAACAAAAATTGACAATGAAATCAATCGATATGGTCAAATTGATCTTAGTAAATATACCCTATAGGCAAAATTTACAAAAGTTGAAAATTATTTTTTGACTTTTTCACCTGTTTTTGCAATAAAAACTTCCATTTTTCACCACAAAAATGGGCAAAAAGTACATCTTTGACCATTTACCCCCCAATTTTCAGCCATTTTCACAACAAAAAATGGCTGTTTTTTTGCCACAAAAATGGCCTAAAACGGATGGAAAGGGCGAAAAAAGGTCAAAAGTTGTTTTCAACCCCCCCTTTCACCCATTTTTGCCCATTTTAGGCCATTTTTGCAGCAAAAATGGCCATTTTTCACCACAAAAATGGCTGAAAATTAGGGAGAGAAATGATCAAAAACATAATTTTTTTCCTTTTCACCCATTTTTGCAGTGAAAAACTGAAGTCTGCCGTGAAAATGGTCGAAGAAGTCATTTTCGACTTTTGGAAATTTTGCCCTTAGAACAATGCAATTAATTTAAACCATTTCTCTCTAGGAAGTTATAGATGGCACAATGACATCATGACCAGCACAGTCAGACATTCTTTACTGCAAGAGCAGTCAAGTTGTAGTAATATTTATATTATAATAATTATTATTTCAATATAATTATTTCTTTTTTTGCCTCTGAATGGCTGTTATCAACTGCCGAGAAGATGGGGCCGGTACGTGAGCTGTATTCTGCACTTTATGCATTAATATGTATTTTTAAATTATGAGTTAATACATTTTTTTTTATGTTTTAACTATTTTCAAGACCCAGGAGTGCTTTCCAACTTTTTTTGATATATATATATACAGTATATATATTTATGAATTGCAAACAGCACCATGTAAAAACTGGGTAACCATGCATTTCCTTGCAAATACAAGTTGTAGGAATACTCCACCAAGGGAGGTGGCAATTAGAGGATCTTTGCTCAGGTTTAAAAATAGGTTGGATGCCTTTCTACCAAGAAAATATATTTATAGTTAAGTAAAAAGATCTCAAAGTAAATTCATCTAGCAGGCGAGACCGATCCAGTAACATAGTTTGGGTTACAGATTTGGAGGATGACCTGCATAAGAGTATTCCTCTTTCCCATGGATCAACATAGAGATGGTGATGCAAACATTGAATTTCATGGACTTTATCTATTACTTCAACCATATGTACTATGTTATTATATACAAGCATAATGTTTCCTTCTTTACCAACACAGTAGTATTTAAAACCTAAATTTGCAGAAGTATTTGTCTAGGGACACATGCGCTGATATGAAATGTTCAAAGAGCAGATCCATCTAGTCATATTTGTGGTCTCAGGGGGTAATTCAGCAAAGTGTGAACTCACCTTGCGATCTTTCGATTCACCTCGCCAAAACTGTTACGCGCTCGCTTCTCTCCTACACGCGGACATCACCGAACGCTTTAAAGGTACTTTGCCTAACCTCACTCGAGTCGCCTCGCCAAGACTGGAATACCTTTAAAGCGTTTGGTGATGTCCACGTGTAGGAGAGAAGCGAGCGCGTAACAGTTTTGGCGAGGTGAATCGAAGGATCACAAGGTGAGTTCGCACGTTGCTGAATTACCCCTGTCTGTGAGTAATAATAGAGATATGTTTTTTTCACACTAATCATAATTTAAAAAGCTGTACATACATGAAAATGACATCATCTGTTTATGTATATGCTTTCAAACATTCACATTTCCTTCCTTTTAAACTAGACTTTATTTCCAATTAAATTACACATAAATACACTCTGGCTATGCAAGGGTCATATATTGCTACCTTATAACAGTGCTTTAGTGAACAGATGATCCTGTTAATCCTTAAAGTCCTAATGACCCCTTTAATTACAACAGACAGTGCATTTATTCTGTTGAATGCACAGATTATGATTATCTTTGTGGATGATGGTTTGAATTGCCTAAACATAGGCAAAGGAAGCTCAGATTATATGCAGTTTGGCACACAGCACAATAATGAATGCATTTGACAAATAACTTTCTAAAGCTTTTGCTTTTTTTGTTTTTAAAAGAAAAATCACCAAATTAATATTAATTCCACTGTAATGCAATTTTTTAAAAAAAGCTAGTATTTTTTATGAATGCACATTTTATTATGCTACATACATTTTTACATTTGCTTAACTACCAGCAATAATGTAAACAGTATAATACAGGACTGTCTGCACAACGGTTTACCACTTAGACCTTAGGGTTATGTAAGGCTGCTTGATCACATCTATACAACTGCTACTTTTCTCATTGGAGGTATCATTATTGAAATGCCCCAAGCAGCTGTGAACTGACACCAATTAACGTCAGTGGGATCACTTATCCCTTATATAGGGTTTTAGTGACCAAAATTTCTTTGTGGCTAAAGGTCAGATCTATGTTTGAAATGTGCTGTGGCCACTTGTAAATAAACTGACACATGCACAAATGCTGGTAGAAATATTAGGCCACTGCTTTATTGAATTATAACAATAAAACTTTATGCCAGAAGTTGCTGCATAGCAACTGGCAAAAATGCAAAACAATCATAACAAGAGTCTCAGATTGCCTGTAGTATTAAACCAAAGCGTAGGCTACAGGGCTGCACCGGATCAACCATAACTCACCAGTAATACATTAAAATAATGTCAGTGCTAAAATTTTTACACCAACGATAACGCAGATGACCAAGATAAGAAGGATCTTCGCCCCAGCACTGACAAAGCCTGTTTTTGGAAATGCATTTTATGTATATTGAGGCCAATATGATTCAAGTGAACACCATCTTTTCTAAATAATGCCTAATTATATTTCTCCAGTTCTCCATGTCTAACCACAATGCCCTAATGCGCCTCACAAAATCCAAAATGGACCCTCACCATGATTGAGTAGAATTCTATGTCTTTGTCAGGAATAATTTGCTTTCACAGTAGACCCCTAATGTCCCTCCCTCCATCTTATTTTTACTTACTCTGGATATATGCCCAGGAACCTTCCATATGGATGAGCCAAAGCTCTTTTAGCTGCCCAATAGATGTAAAAATGTCCCTGGATCCAAATACAAACTAGGGAAATCCCTAAGAAGAGAACTATTGTTAAAAACATTCAACACAACTGTGGTCATATATAACTTTTAAACTTTTGAGAAGCCCATCTGCCTATGACTTTAATTCCCTTGTCCAAGAAACCCATACTCTTGCAAGGGCAAAATTTATTAAAGTTGGAAAGACAGCTCTCGGTCTTTATGAGTTTATCAAGCAAGATCTTGCGTTGTTCCCGCTAGTTGCCTGAATAGCTAATGATAACCTCCTGCAAAAGGAAAAGCCCATAGGCATTATCAAGGAAGCAAATACTAGGTGACTGAGAGGCAACTGGATTTGTTTAAGAGTCAGCTTAAAATTTCAAAATAGGGAAGCATATATTAACAAAATAATGGTAATTGAAATTACAACCTAGGGCCTTATTGACTACAGGATGAAATCACCTTGCTACAATTTGAGTTGCATTTCCAAAATAGTCACAAATTCACTTCTCCTTATTGATGAAGCTGCAGATAGATTTGTCGAACAGGCGGACTGCTACAGATGCAGTCACATGTGTAGTGTGGCAAAGTCAGTCAAATAAAAGTAGGATGTTAAGTCATGCGGAATGATGTGAATTCATCTAGTGAAGTTCTGTGATGTCATCCTCACAATATCTCACTAAGAGGGGAATTCAGGATAGTCCGAAGTGAGCTGCGGAGTGTTCGCCTCACTTTGGACTGACTGATCTGCGCTCGCTGATGTCCTGCATGCGGACATGAGCGAGCGCAATAAAGGGATTCCAGTCTCGGCAAGAGCAAAAGAGTTGCCTCGCTAAGAATGGAATCCCTTTAATGCGCTCGCTGATATCCGCGTGCAGGACATCAGGGGGCACAGATCAGTCAGTCTGAAGTGAGGCGAACACTCCGCACCTCACTTCGGACTATCCTGAATTCCCCCCTAACAGTATAAATGAATAATATACGTATCTATTTCTATGTTACCTGGTGCCTAGTTCATGTTTAATGGTAGACTAATTTAGTTGCAGCCACTATCGTACCTTTTAATGAAATCAAAACATTGTAATAGTAAATCCTGGTGAAATATATGGTCGCCAATCCCAATTTCACTCAAGTTAATTTAGAGAAATTAAACTCAAACATGGCCTTTCCATCAACACCTTTAACTTAACTCTCAAATAGTTTTTGTAGCAGCCATTTTACTACCATCTGTAGCTAACTTTGAAAAAAATGAGAGGTGTAACAGGTCTAAATTACATTGCTGCTACTGTATATATATATATATTTGGTAAGCATGGCAGGTGCGAGCAGTATTGTGAATTTTTTACTCTATATTGGGCATTTACTGCTGCAATGCACTTAATATTTACTCTGAGGGGTGCTGCCCTTTATTTGCTATTTACTGAAAGTCTGTGCTGCACTGTATTGGGTATTTATTGGGGGTACTGTTGCCCTTTTTTGGCCAATACTGGGGGGGGGGCAATGCTGCATTGTAGGGCTACCATCAAGTGGGCACTGATGTCATTATGTGGATGGGACCTAGTCAATATAACTGCAGGGCAACTCTGGCCTATGCAATTGGTGCAAGGGGGGTGGAGGGAGCACAAACCTAAGTGATTGACACAACACAGATGTAAGGTTCATAGGGGGGTAGGAGTGAAGCTGTTGCACATTGGACTGTCATGCAGCTGCAATATATTGGGCATTTCATGATGGGGCAGTACTTCAATACATTGAAAATTTACTGGGGAAGTTGCATTATATCTGGCATTTATTGACGGGAGCACTGCTACACTTTCAGTCTCAAACATTCACCTTCACTAGGAAATTTTGTTCTATATTGAGCATTTAGGGCCTCATTGACTAGAGTCCAAATTAACCTGTCAAATTCACTATGCTACAATTCGAGTGACATTGCCAAAATAGACGCAAGTTCACATCTCACGATTGACTAAGTGGAGAATACACTTGTCGAACAGGTGGCAAGGTCAAACAGGTGAACTTGAGCAGTTCACCTCTTCACATTCGCACCTTTGCACCACTCCTTTGCTTAGTCAAGCATTTGTGCATACGCACAGAAAATGATATGAAGAACTCCTTAAGATTGTAACTATCATAGTTGTCTGAATTGGTTTCATGTTCACCACTTTGCAGAGTTTCCATAATAAGATGACATGGGGAAATGGAGAATAGACGTGAATTCATAGTTCTACGTGATGATTTGGCCCAGCGTGAGTGGGGGATGTTACAGTATATTAGTCATTTACATGTGAGGATGGTGCTGCACAGTACCAGGTATTTACTGGGGATTGTTGTGCTATATTGGAGATTAACTGGGGGCAATGCTGCACTGTAATATGAAGCAATTGAGTATAGCCTTGTAGTGTAAAATTTATTGCCAGGTCGAGGGCCCCGGTTGTCAGCTTGTTGTGGGGCCTATCTGTGATTGATAACGGATTATTAATACAATATTCATTTACTGAAAAACCTTAAGAAGCCATACATTTTTCTATGCAACCTATGTACATGTAGAACATACTGTATGTAAATGTAACCACTTAAATAATATTAATAAATATTATTTATTTATTTATCCCAATTTATATTGGGTTGAAACTTGAAGTACAAATCAAAGCAGTATAACAATAAGAGAAAAGAAATGACAGCATGGATCAGCAAACTCTGTAATTTAAAATCAAAATTCTATAAAAGAAATATTTGCAAATGACTATTGCAGTGTCGATCTTTAATAACTATCCTGATGACTTTGGCTCAATTCCATTTCCTTCTTCGTGCAATTTCATTAAAAGGCATGTGCAGTACTTAGCTGATTGTACATCTCAGATTTAATTCCAGTTGTTAAGTAATAGGTTGGTTCATTATAGTAGTCAAAAGAAAATAGTAGAGCAGTAGTTTTAAAGGAGTATAATGTTTTAATGAAAAATAAAATATATTCAGCAACAAGGTAATATTAATAAAAACTGCTTGATATATATGTTTACTCAACCTTTTACAATCGTAGTTAAAGTTTATTGAAAGCATAGGCGAGAAAGGGGGTGTCTCACTTAGTAACGTCAAGCCAGAGAGTCACTGCCGTGCGTCAATACATCATGTGCAGTGTAAAGAAGCAGCCGCTTGCCTTTACCCTAGTCTTGTGCACATAAGACTGTGCCTGGACAAACCAAACACCCATCATGTGTATGCCTGTGATTGAAGACAATATATTTCTTCCTTAATAGCCTTGAGTTTTACGTTAGCCCAAACCTACCTTCAGTTAGAACATAAGGTTCAAAAAATGCAGTTCTTTGGTTCAGGTAAAAACATTGTTAAAAGTACCAGGTATGACAATCCAGTAACTCAGTGTGAGCATTTCTGCTTTTCCCACCAACCAATGTGCTAAACACTTCATATCTGTTAGTTCTTGCCCAAGGTAGCTCTGGAATATTCGGATTGTGGCTGAGCTCTGTTTATTTGTTTCCCCTGTTTTGATTGTGGCTTGCTTTGTGACTATGCCTAATTGCTGCCAGCCCAATCTGTTTTTGGGCACAATTTCTATGCCAACTCTATACCTAACCAAATGTCTTTTGGTTCTACATGTCATTTCTCTTTGGTTAAATAACTGCCTTGGTAGAGTTCTCTCTGGGTTAATGGATTCATACCTAAACTGCTGCTAAATCTACTGAGTCTAAAAAGGGTGACAGTTATAAGTGCTACGGGCAGGACTGTTCTGCTTCCTGTACCAGGCTCATTCTGTAAGCCACCTGTGAGGAACTACTCAAGTGGCAGTGTCTCTACTGAGAAATGTATGCAGGATAGCAGCAGTTATTGCTATAACAAACAGGTTTATTTCATATTTTTCAAGCAAACTAGTCTTATTAATAAACCAGAGAATTCAATTGCTGTTAAAGTTAAAACAAATTTTAACCTAGTCCTTGCTGAGATTCATTGAATCCAATAATGTTCTCTTTCTTGTTAAAGTTTCTCCTTTCAGTCACTTTCCCAGTACTCAGCCCTCAAAAGCAGACAATTTACCAGATTACTTTCAATCTAAGGGCCTTACTGACTATAGGCTGAATAGTCACATAAAGCTCTGAATACGCATCTCTTTGCCACTTCCCCATGTTCACTTATTGAACTCTGTGATGTTGTGAATAAGCAATCAATATGGGCTACTATGATAGTCGCAATCTTACAGAGCACTTCACACCACTCTTCATGCACATGCACAGATATTTCTTCTGTTGACTAAGCAGCGGAGTGTGTTGAAAGAGGAAATGCAACTAGGTGTACTGCTCCAAATTTACTCACTTAACTTCACCACATCAGAATGTGATCACTAAATATACTGCTGCTAGATCATCATTCATCTCACAATGCACAGCAGCTCAGGATCTTGAGATGAATACTTCCCCTGTTGCAGCTCTCTTCCTGGGCATGTATTTGATAGTCGTATATTACCTGCTCCCCTCCAGGATTTTGCCAAATTAACCAACTGCATGTGTGCAGGTAGATTGATAGTATAAGATAATACTTTAAAGTAATCAGTAGATAGTAAATTGCTGTGTAGTTATGTGTGTATATTCTTGTACATATCAAAATGGCAGGTAGATGAAGATTTAGCATTTCCATTAATAGTCACAAACAAAATTAAAGTGCAGTGTGAAAGCATATTCTTTAAAATTACACTTTGCACAAATCTACCTAATACAGGGGATTACACGTGTTACATATCAGTTTTTGCCTAAGTGAAAATTGTAGATTGCCTCTAGCTCTTCTTAGCCAGTAAAATTAGATTTTCAGATGTTACAAAAACATCAGAAACATCACAATATACCTTATAGCAAACTACTAACCCACTAGGATTATTGGACATAACTAGTTCTGAAAACCAAAGATTTGGGAGGGGCTAAGGTGGCTTATGGGAAAGGAAAAAAATGAAATGGATCCAGTGCAAAATTTGCCACAATTTCCCCTTCCCCAATAAAATGACTTGGCTTTGCTATGTAGTATGGGATGCTGGGATAGGGATGCAGTAAAACATAAGTAAGTAAAAGCATTAGAAAAGAGTTTATTTATTTTAGCAGGATTGGCATAATGAGGTCATGTTGTTGAGAGTTGATATCTCTTTGGCTGCATGAAGAAAAGCAGAACTGAGCCCTGTGCAACTGTCAATTTGTTCTTTTGAAATATGGGGAAATTAGAACATCACAATCTAATTGGGATAATAAAGTAAATTATCCTATAGCACATTGGTGCTCATAAGTCTATTTATCTTCCAGTAGATGCCAGTTATGAGTAGACCATTACAGTAATGATTCACATGCAGTTTTCCATCCAATTTGGTTGGCATTAAGTTTAACAAATAGACCCAGTCAATGGTACTGTTAATTGAAATAAAGAAATAGTCTTGCTTTAAGTGTAATTGAATTGCAGTATGTTTTCCTTGCTTCTAGAAATGTTTCCTGACAATGGCTATGTAGATGTATCTCAGTGCCCAATTCTACATCAACAATGTCTTGCACATCTGCAGTAGCCTACTGTGTTGTGTCACAAGTGTATTTATTATTGCTCATACGTACAGTATATTCACATAATCTCTACTAAATAAAGAGTAATCCAACACAAAAGCAAAATAATACAATGGCATGACCCCTAGTTGTGTCTGGTTATTATCTGATATTTCATCGTTAAAAAAAAGAAATGTAGGGCTTGAAAATAATCTACTTGGGTAAGCAAGCAAGATTCTTGACATGAGGTGAAATAAGGAACAAAAAGCCCTCCATTTCAAATGAGTCGGGTTACATAACTTCCTAAAACATGATGCATTCAAACGTCCATTGCGATGTAGGCAGCCATTTACACACAGACTAAAATAATCAGTGATATTACCCTTGCTCTTATGAATATGAGTAGACACATACAAATAATATTCTTTGTGCCCCCTGGTCAACTGTATATCAGTACTGGTTTACTAAGGCAAATACAGTTTGAAATTCAGAGCTACAATGTAGCAATGATACAACGATATGTTCAGAAAGTATTATGTCTCATTAGTCCAAGATACAGAGTAATAACTTCTTGAGGTAATGAGCAAGGCAAGAAGCCAAAAAACTCTTCACTGATATAGAGATAGAGTTCAAGCTTTGAGAGAACAAAAAGTATTCATATTATCTACTCTGTAAATAGCATCTTTTTCCACACAAAGCATAGTGCCTATTATTGACATAGAAAACACTCCATTATTTCTTTTGGCTATCATTATATGAAAAACTGTGTCTTTATTAACACAAACCATGCAGAATAATATCCCATGCAATGTTTTGTTAGATTTTAAAGGTCAAGTTTAATGGGGGTTGGTGCTTTGGAGTAACCAAGATAGGTAAGCAAGTACTCTGGGGTAAGAGGGAATAAAAGGCATTATTCACTAAAGGCTGAATTGTCATGTATAGCTCTGTATTAACATTTGATTGCCACTTCCCCATGTTCATTTATCGACTAAACTCTGCAAAGTTGTGAACACGTGACCAATTCGGGTAACTACTATAGTTGTGATCTTATGGGACATTTCTCATCACTTTGCGTGCAAGTACACAGGCACTACTATTGACTAAGCGGAGGAGCGGTGCAAAGGTGCCAAGGTGCAAATGTGATTAGGTGCTCTGCTCTGAATTCATCTGTTCGACTTTTACACATCAGACTGGCGAAATGGGGGGCTGATGGCAGGTCTCCAGTGTTGCGTAAGGTGACTATTCATTCAAAAGTGACTCTGCAATGTGGCAAATATATGTCTAATTCATGATCTTGTGGAGCACTTTGCTTGCGAGTGCACAGGTACTACAACTATTGACGAAGTGGCAGAGTCTGTTGCAACCACGAATTTGACAAGGTGTAGTGCTTGGAATTCTCCTGTATGACTTTGCCACATCAGAATGGGGAATTGGGTTGTTGATGGCAGGTATCCCGTGTGGCATAAACTAAATTACATTACATTACACTTAACATGAACTAGGGACAAGGTGACATAGAAACACATGTATTATTCATTTATGTGCAGTTATTGGGATATGGTGAGAATAACATCACTGCACTTCACTGGAGGAATTTACATCACTCCACATGATTTCACATCCAATTTCTATTCAACTGACTTTGGTACACTACACATGCAACTGTGTCAGTATCAGTTTGCCTGTTCAAAAAATCTATCCGCAGCTTCATCAATAAGGAAAAGTACATTTTCAACTACTTTGGCAATGCAACTCAAAATATTAGGAGTGAAGAAATAAAATGCACGAAAGATTTAGTCTTAAAATGTTGTATCTATGCATGAAGAAGGGTATTGTCACAACTAACAGTGAATCTAACATTAAGACAGTCTCCAAAGATGTCTCCACAGTTAATAAACATGGTCAGCCATTTAGGTTAAGTAGCCCTTTACCACCTCACTGTGTACTTCTTAGTGAGTGATGCAAAACAAAGGGATGTTTGGCAACTCTAATACCTCAACTGAAAACATAATTTTAGTTTGCTTATTTACATGAATTTGTAGTGTTCACCTACAGGGGACAGAGCACACTAAGCACAAGGGTTACACAAGTGGACCACATCATAGACATGTTATAAGGCTGCAGTTAACCTATAATGCATATTTACTAAGTTGGAAAACTGTATTCACCAGTTTCTTAATGTTTTTGCCTGTTTTTACCCGTTTTTTGTCCATTTTTTTGCAACTATCACAAATTACTAAGCCCTTTCCCACTTTTTTTTACTGATACAACATTTCTCCAGGCTGAGCTTGGGGAAAATCCATTGTTCCCTATGGAAATGGGTCTGTAAAATATTTCTAAGTTTGTGATGTAATAATTGGTGATATCGATATCGTTACTGATAATGATATTATAAAAGGGCCCCATTGACATTAATGTTAAATGTAGCTGTATTATCGCATCAGTATTTACCGATATCGATTTTTATTGATATCGATACTTTTTTTTCAAACTTCATAAATGAGGGGAAAAGGAAAATGTGACAGAAAAAAAAATGTGCAAAAATGGCAACACGACACGGTTTTCTGTAAATATGCCCCTTTAATATTGTCTGTGCACAAGGTTGATCATTTCTTGCTTTAATCATTGTTGGGCTGGAGTTCTCCTTTAAGATTGACTTCTATTTATAATTATTATCGTTGAAAAGTAACTTTATTGCCAGTTCAGTTACCTTAATGTAAAGTTAATGAAGCAACTTGTCATTAACTCCAATCCAAAAAGCACAGATGTGTCGCACATATGGTTTTCGACTAACAAATTAAGCAAAGCATGTTTATTTAACCATTAATCAAATAATTTTATATATACAGTATATATATATAAAATGTTTGTGTGCATGCATATTTTACAATTTAATTGTCATGCTGTGAACAGTTTAATGCTACAATTATAATACAGACATGTAGTAAAGTGCTTAACATTATACAAGTGAAATGAGTTACAAGCACAGGGACACAAAGCTATATCACAAGTGTAAGTAATGGCTGAGAGAGAATACCACCGTGTTATCCATATATATATATAAGCAGAGACAAGTAGAGTATGGGTGATACCTTTTATTGGCTAACTGAATAGATGGTAAATGCAAGCTTTCCACACTACTTAGCTCTCTTCTTCAGGCATGGCTGATACAATACAATACATTTTACTATACAACCTGTACTCATTTTGTGAACCCTTATAAATTAAAGGGATGTATTATTACAAGTAACTATAACTTGTATCTGAGTAATACTTTTTAAAGGGACATACTCTCTTGTGAAATACTCAATTATTATAGGTACCTCATAGATTGAATTTGGGACAATTTTCTATATTTACCATTGTAGTTCCATTCAAACGTTGAATTGCTGGGTCCTCAGTACAATATGTTTGTCTAGGTACACAGACCTTATATTTATAAAAGGGTTAAGTGAATCACGAGCTCTGACTCCAACCCTGACCTTAATCCTAAGGGCATCTAGCCTAATATATACGAGCATTTTTTTAAATTAAACAAGCTATTTATCTACTCACCTTGAGAAAGCTCCCTTGCTCCAACATATGTCGATAAATTAGTACTTTTGAAGGATATACTCTATACCTCTTATAGCTGTATTATAGAGGTAATTTCTCTTACCCTAAGAGGCTCCACTTAATATTTTTTAATGGTTTATTGGTTGGTTCGGTCAACTTTTTAACTAGCCACAATAAAAGTTATATTTCAACTTACTATCCAGTAATACTTTTGATAAGTGAGCAGGTATTTTTCTCCCTAGTCCCCATTTCCCTCTCTTCATGTTTTAAAAGAAGGCAGGGTGTAAAGTGAACATGTGAAAATAGTGGAAAAGAGAAGACACCAATATTGATGGAGCGTGGGGTGTAGAAGTGGGAGAAACATGAGTCATCAAAGTCTCAGTAGTAACATCATGAGGGGTGAGCCATTCTTCTGTTTTCTTTAATAAATATAATATGAGTTATAAAAGTTTAGCAGCTAACACATGTATGCAGTTAACACTGTAATTTGGGGAACAATAGGTGAGCGTTATGTACAAAATACAAGAAAAATCTATAAAAAAATATTGTTTTTATAGGTTTTGTTTATATTGAGTAAATGGCTATGCAAAGTGGTGCATTTTGGGAAAGAAATATTGATAGCTGAAAACATTACACTCATGTTTTGTGTTGGGGTTAATACTTGTCTTGCAGTTTTTAGCATGTTCCACCACAGTGTCAGTTATTATTTGTTGTCTACTAGACAAATTTGAAACAAACTAGCAAAAATGGAAGCTTGTTTGCTTTTTCTTCTTCAATATAGGCAATTATTTATTAATTATTTTATCAGTAAAAGGAGCCAAGAATGTGATCAAATGTCCAAAACAAGCATTGACTAACCATGTTGTTTATATCTTTTCAAAGGTTTTCAGTAGACATGCAAAAACAGAATTAAAAAAAGAGAAATAATCAAGTATATTGAAAAAAGGCAAACTGCACCTTTAGGGGGGAATTCACCATTGTCCGAAGTAGTGCGAACAGTTCGGGCAACTGCGCCAG
>WMED01014785.1:0-13892 GCA_019650415.1 Pipa parva | reverse complement strand
CAAACATGCAAAAAAACAGGAAATGAGGAAGGGAGCAAACACTTTTTCACACCACTGTATTTACTGGCAAAATGAAGTCCTAAGACCCCTACTCTCTGTGCCAGAGTTCACCATTTAAGTGTAAGACTTGAGTACTCTGGCAGACAGAAGGTAAGTCAGTTAACTTACCAAAGGGGGTTGTTTAGCTAATCACAGGCTGGCTGGCATACCTGTGACTTTAGCTCCCCTTGAATTAAATATAATTTGTAACACACAGCCAGCCTAATAATATTTTAGGAACAATGTCCTTCAAAAAAAATTAAAAATAAAAAAAAACTGCAGTTAACAAAATAACTGCATAACTATACAACACATATTTTGCAATAGTCTTCTTATTTTAAAAAAAATTCCTTCAAGACCAATAGAACTATTCCACTGGATATTTTCATTGATAGAAGTACAACAGAGTTCAGTCCAATAACTATGCAAGTAAGTACAGAATTCTCCTAAAAAGCCATCCACGCCTTTTCATAAATAAATTAACAAATAAGACTACAAAATACAAAAGAAGAACAGGGGCTGAATGGTTCATTTGACATCTGTGGTAAGTAATCCTCTCAAAGACAGCTCATAAGAAGGTTTCAACTTACTTTGCATCAAAACCTTTACTAATCTTCAACCTGTAACTGCAGTGAATGCACAGCTTCATTTTGGCTAAAGATATAGTAAGTTCCACATTGCATATTTTACTATAGTTGCCAGAAATAGGTTTAGCTGCTTTCTATTGAATGTGTAGGAATGTGTGAGAATAAATAATGCTACATTTCATTTTATCTATTTGCAAATCCCCAGGTCAGACAAGTACTGCTACAAAAGAAAAGGACAATACTAGCAAAAAGAGAAACTTTTTGGGGCTTGTTAATAGTATTTTCTGCTGAGTAACATAGAATAGTGCTGGAAAAACACATTGTGGTTTAAATCTGTTTATACCACTATGAGAATTCCAGATTTTGCATTTTTAAGGCTTGTGCGTCAAACTGTCAGCGGAAGTGTCGGATATCAAGTAATAGGGTGCAACCTGTCTGTTCAGGTGATCCATGTTTGCCAGAGGATTTTTGTTTTTACTTTAATGCACATATCTCTTTATTTTAAATGCATGTAAGAATTTAAAAAATATATATCAAAAATTACATAATTGTAAACATACACCTACCTCACATTTTCAGACAACAAATATATTTCATACTGTCTGATCTCATAGTAGATCTTTTTAATAAAACATGCATAAGACAAGAAAAGTGCAGTGGAGTTCAGCAATTTCCTAGCAACAAACACTGACCGATATGAAATACCAGTGCTGTCCAGCTTCTTCCATAGTGCACATAAGCCAGGGAATTTAAAACCCACATATTAAATACTGCATACAAATGTGTATGGAGCTCTTGGGCAAGGTGGGGCTCTTAAAAACATAATGGGAATTAATGGCCAATTGTTTTCAGAGGTCTAGTAACCCATAGCAACTAATCAGCAGTTCTGAATTCTCTGATAAAAGGAAGCAAGAATAATAAAAGGCAACCTCTGTTTGCTTCCTGTTTAATCTTGTTGATTAATTCCCCTATAGGAGTGCAACATTTAGCTCCTGGTCCTCTAGTTCAGAAGTCCCCAACCGCCGGTCCGCGGACCAGGACCGGGCCGTTGGGGTTTTTCAGCCAGTCCGTGGCACCGCTGACACCTATCTCTGCGGCCCTGCGCCTGGTCAGAGCATGCGGTAATGTTCTCTGCCATATCCGTGACAGCTCGCAGCTGTCACGGCAGAGAACATTATGCAGGACGGGTCGGGGCATCGGGCAGGTTTTTGAGACGCAACCAGCACAGCAGTAACCTGTTACACGGGACGGGGTGGGACGGCAAGCTCTCCTCACTGACTCACCCCCAGCAGAACATGTTATGTGGGGCGTGCCGGGGCGGGGCAGCAGACTGGCCTCATTGACGCGGCTCCGGTGTTAAGTGTGTAGCGCTGCTAAGCTCCACCCCTCCATAACCCCACCCCCATATGACCAAAGCTCCTCCCCTGCCCCACCCCCACCCCACCGGGCCATGGAAAACTGACCTTGCTTAAAGCCGGTCCCTGGTGCAAAAAAGTTGGGGACCTCTGCTCTAGTTAGACAAGTCTAAAGGTATATGGTTTAAGGAGGAAGGAAAAATACCGGTTATCTCATATTTACAATCAGGGTGCTTAAGTCAAACAAATGCATTACAGATGCTTTAGTGGTAAATTATTATGTTAATCACAAAGAGAAGTGAATAAGGCGTCATGAGGAGGTAAAGTAGCAGCACAATAATTAATGTTCATGAGTTAGTGTCAAATTCTTGATGGTACATTAGTGTTATTAGTCAAAGAGAAATCAAAACATACGGAATGGTCAGCAGATACTTTGTCTGCATTTTTACGGATTCCAAACAACTTCTTCCATGGTTTCTCAACAGATGCTAGTTGGTCCTTATGGGAAAAAAATATTTTTTTAAAAATTACATTAAACTGAATTTTGCAAGTATAGCATATTGCTATAAAAGGAAAATTTCTGCAATATATGAAATTTGCTGAAGTTTAACAAGAACTTAAAGGGGAACTAAAGCCTCAAATTTGGTGTACTGCTGCTAGATAGATCAGATAAGTATACTTTATTACAATAGTTCTCCTTTAATAGGGGAGAAACTACTTTTCCTATTCTTTAATGGAACACCTGCTAAAACAAGGTGGAATTCTGCATGTCCTCTTTAAAACAAGGAGTCAGCCATTTGTGGGAAATGTTTAGTTTATTAATATAGTTAAGAAATGGTTTTCAGTAGTCTGTTTATGTGTACCTCTTGTTCAAACTGAATGTTGAAAAATGTCAGTACCCTTGATTTAATCAGGAGGAACAGTACTGAAACATTTTTTTTTTTTTTTACTATTTATAATAAATAACAACTGCAATACAACTACGGTCATTCAAAACTAAAAATTATGTTAGACCATTAAAAATTGTGCTATATCTGGAACACACACGATTTAGACTCTGCTCAAATTTAGGAGTTAAGCTAACGGCATTTGAAAATAAATTCTAATAAATTGCTCTGCAAGGTAGCCAATAGATTTTGAATTTTTTGCCAATGATGAACTCAAGTGTAGACTGCCACTAACAGATACAAATGCAGAGCAGAGCTAGAAATGTGTTACCTTTAGGCTAGGTTCACACGAGCGTATTATGCTCAGCACATAATACGCTGGTGTGAAAAAAAAAAATGTCAAGCGTATTTTTCTTTTGAATTTACCAGCGACAGTGTGAATGTTCCCTCAGCATTCACATCACTTCCTGTTTGGTCGCTTTTTGGGCGCAGCATATAATACGCCAGTCAAAATGTGACACACAGTAAGTATTCCAGACCCAGCGTATACACATCATACGCTAGGGTGTTCGGAACTAGGCAAGTACCATCGGCTTGCATTGAGCTGTATTTTTTTTTTTTCACACTAGTGTATTATGCTCTGAGCATAATACGCTCATGTGAACCTAGCTTTACACTTCCCTCTGTTACTACTGACTGTAAAGTCACAGATTGTCCTTTTATTGGATGGCCCATATCATCTCATAATTGCTCTGATAATTTACCTTAGTTAGAGTTTCCTTTGTGAGTTTCATAGTTTCATGCTGTTGATAAAGTTCTTCCTCTAAGGTCTGCTGAATTTGTTCCAATCCATCCTAAAATCAGAAGTTTCCAATAGAAAGGAATATAAATAAGATGTGGTTTGCACAGTTTGAGCTTTTAAATATAATGTACTCCTACAATATCCTTATTTCATTAAAGAAAGCTTCAATCCACTGATTTTTAATGTTTTGCCCACAAAAGACATGTAACTAGGCAGTGTGATGGCTCAGTGGTTATCACTGCCGCCTTGTAGTACTGGGTTCAATTCGAACCTGGACTTCATCTGCATAGAGTTTGTATGTTCTCCCCGCACTTGCCTGAGTTTCCTCCCACAATCCAAAAACATACATCTGTCTATGTGTGTGTGACTGAATAGGGAAACTAGATTGTAAGCTCCATGGGGCAGGGACTGAAGTGAATGGTGAATCTCTGTAAACCACTGTTTAATATATCATTGCTATATAAATAAATAAAATACAAATACAATACAACTATAGGAGTAGCACCAGTCACTGTTGTGACCAGGCCAGAAACCCCAGGAGGCCCGCTCTGCAGTTCCTGCATTTGAACTCCACAGATCCTGGTGAGTAAACTTTTTTATCTTAGGGCAGAGGTCCCCAACCTTTTTTGCACCAGGGACCGGCTTTAAGCAAAACCAGTTTTCCATGGCCGGGTGGGGGTGGGGCAGGGGCGGAGCTTTGTCCCTACTCCTGTCTGAGTCCTATCTGAGCACATTCTGTGAGTAGCAGCATTGTACATTAAGTCTCAGTGTACAGCACTGCTATATGCACCAGACAGTGCTGTATGGGGAGGATGCTGGCGGGACCTCTGTGTATGAAGCACTGCTGCTTAGCAGCGCTACACACTTAACACTGGTACCGGGAGCCTCGTCAATGAGACCAGTCTGCTGCCCCACCCCGTCCTGCATAATGTTCTCTGCTGTGACAGCTGCGAGCTGTCACGGCTACGGCAGAGAACATTATCGCGTGCTCTGACCAGGCGCAGGGTCGCAGAGCTAGTTGTCAGCGGCGCCGCGGACCGGCTGGAAAACCCCAACGGCCCGGTCCTGGTCCGCGGACCGGTGGTTGGGGACCTCTGTCTTAGGGGACAGTGACAATGTTACTAAACATTCTAAGAAACCTATCTGAATTAAACACATATGGAGGATAATTCATTTTAACATTAAAACTGGACTTTTTTTTTTATAAGAGTTAGTCAAAGACAACAGTTCAAAATACACAATGCAGTAAGTAAAGGGCTGGTTGGTAGGCACAAACTATGTTAACTATTCGTTATTATTTAATGGTATAACATTCATACCGGTCGGTTTATATTACTTTGGGGTTCCAAGTGGGAATCTATTCTGTTTTCTAAAAGATCCAGCTTCTCCAACAAAGTTGCTCTTTCAACTAACAGATAAGCAACCTGCTCACTGGTACTGCTGTGTGCAATGTCATTTAAACCTTCTTGGTCTAGCATTTCTTCCACTTCCTTCAGTTGGGATTCTGAAAACAACAAAAGGACAAAGCTGAATAGATTTTTCTAAAGTATCTTAATAAGTTGGTCATTTAACTGATATGCAAGCAATACACAAAAAATAATAATAAAAAAAAAAAACCCACACAATCTTTCCCTTCTAAGCCATGTGTTTGATAATTTCTGCTTCTTCTGCATGCATTATTTCACAAATACATGACAGCTTTGTAGCAATTCAGTTTCACTCCCTGCTGAGAATGCTAGTGTCCTGGGCATTGACTTCTTACAAAGCATGTGTGAAAATCAGCACTAAAGGGGATTATTGACTAAAGTGAGAATTCGACTGTTGAATTATCGAACAGCAGATTCCCATAGCAAATCTGCCACAAATTTCCCATAAAAAAGTCACGACCACGACAATTTCAAAGATGCGAGTGCTACAATATTTCCATAGTAAAGTCGCGACTGAGACAATATTCTCATTATAAAGCCGCGATAGTAACAGTGTATTGTGACTTTCTTTAGCTGGTGAATTTACATCTTTACGCAACAATTCAGACTTTAGCCAATAACCCCCTAAAAGTATGCCTCATTGATATTTACAGTTTAATGGACCACGTGACATATTCCTACTATTCAAACACTACGGGGGGTATTTACAAACAGGGAATAATTTTTCCCTGGCAGGTTGATATCGAAATTTACTAAGCCCTTTTATATATTTTTTTTTTATTAACCAATATAAGTATTTCCCTGGTCAAGGGTGAGGAAAACCCATTATTTCCTATGAAGATGGGGGCAGTAAAAGTCCTTGGCAGAAATATCGGTGATATTGATATCAAAAGGCTCCATTGAAAATAATGCAAATTTGTAGTGGCATTAATGCATTTTTTGATTTTACATTAATTATGGCAAAAGAAAAAATGGTTACAAATGGGCAAAAAGGATCAAATTATCTTAGTAAATATCCCCCATTAAGATTAAGGGGGGAATTCACGAAGCTCCGAAGTGAGACGCGTAGTGTTCGCCTCACTTCGGAACAACTGACATGCGCATGCTGATGTCCTGCACGCGAACATCAGCATGCGCATTAAAGGGATTCCCCTCCCGGCGAGGAGACTCGAGTGCTCTCGCTGGGACGGGAATCACTTTAATGCGCATGCTGATGTCCGCATGCAGGACATCAACATGCGCATTTCCGTTTTTCCGAAGTGAGGCGAACACTACGCACCTCACTTCGGAGCTTCGTGAATTCCCCCCTAAGTGTCAGGGTTCATTAGTATATTAATGAGAATCCAATATGGTGGCAGTGAGATACCAGCGTCAACAGATCTATAAGATAGCACAAAAGCCCAAAGCTACCATTTTGCTGCTTTACAATATAGCCATTCAAGCTGTCAGGCCCTATATTTTCAGCATATCAGTTATGGTTAGTGTAAATTAGTTATTTCTTTAAATAAAGTCTAAAGCCTATATTAAAAAAAAAAATGCTTTCTATTTATTAGCCACCTAGCATTAAGTACAAGTGTTAAAACGACAGGCTGGGGTCAAGTTAGCTGATTTTCTAGTGATTTGTTTGTTTGTTTTTAATTAGGCTCATTATTGTCTACCTTGCAAAACAAAATAGCCTTTGCGGATTATCCCACAGGAAACAAATGGAGACTATTTTTCCATCTCAGCTGAAAATCAACTAGTGTGAGCCCAGCCTTAGGCTTATTGATTTTGCAAAATAGTCATAACTATAAAAAAAAAAAAAAAAAAAAAAAAAAAAAAAAAAGTCATCAGAAAAGAAAAAAAAAACACTTTTGGAGTACTAAGTTGCTCAGGCTCTCAGAGCTGCATTGCACTGTTTCCTGAAGCAAGTTTCATTGAATTAGTTTCAGGAGGGGGGAGCATGCTCAGTTAATTAGCAAAGCCCTTGATTTAAGGAGGAGGAGGAGGAACAACAAGTTGATGGCCTCAGCTCAGCTGCTTGTTTTTTAATTCAATTACTATGACTATTGTACAAAATCAGCATGCAAAAATCTGTAATTTTAAAACTTCTTGTATTTAATACTAGGTGGCTAAGAAATAGAAAGCACTTTTTAAAACAAATTTTAGTATACCTTTAAAGCAAACAGTGCTCAACTGCAGGAGATATTTGTAAAAGCTGATACAGGCAACAGTAAATGTAAAATGCAGACAGCGTCAGCAACACGCCCTTGTGCAAAATCTTGCTTTTTGGCCCCTATTCATCACTGTTGTCTTTATGTACTTGTTTGGGGTGATGGGTGACCACCATTGCTGGAAAGATACGATTTTCCGGCACTCCAATCAGTAGTAAAAAAAATCCTTTTTATTTCACCACATAGGTAGGTTTAAATTCAACAGTTTAAAAAAAAACAGCATTACGGAACAACAAATCCATGCAAGGAAATGATTCTTAATAAGAGATGCTGGTAACTGTATATCAGCAAACAGAAATCCTCAATGTTTATGACTTTAATATACATGTACATCAATTAATAGTAGTAGCTAAGTCATACTAAGCAATTTTTCTAAGAATCATAAAAGTGTTTATCTGCAGGGAATATACACATCACCTTGCTGAAGTTGCAGTTTATCAAGTTCTTCTCTCAGTTGTATATTTTCTTTTTCAAAATCTGTTGTGAGTGCTTCTCTTTCCTCAGTAAGGCTCCGGATGTGAGCCACATAGCTCTCTACCTGGTTAAGAAAATCAGGCCACATGTACTTTGTCACCATTCGATTACACAGAAGACTAAATTTCATTATATATTAGAAATTGTAGTTCAATTGTATTTATCTATACAAATAAACATTTTAGTAAAGCAAAGTCTACACTAGCCTTTCTACAAGGTAGATTCAAAGTTTCCACAACAGGCAATATAAATTGAAGTCGCACCATAATTACAAACTTTAGGGCAAATTTAGCTGCAATGCACATCAGTTGTTTACACAAATTTATCCAGAACTGTGGGGGCATCAAGATAAAGGTTTCAGCAGTAAGTAGCCACTACTATAGGGTTCATTCATGGCCAATGCTAGAATTCATGGAGTGCCAACAACTTGAAAAACAGGGCTCCAATCCCCAACAGCATTTCATATATCCAGTTAAACTGCATACTTCTTAGTTACATTTCTAATTAACTTAGTTGCACTGCACAGAAGCCCAGTACTGACAATACACATCTTATGTAAGAATATTATTCCTAGGCACCAGCACTCTTTCAGACATATTTCACATTTTGAATATTTAGAATTCAGGGTCCAGTGACAGAGTGACTGGCTTTTTTGCCCCTTTGATTGAGAGACTGGCTTGCCAATCTACAGCAATACTTCTTTGCACCCTGCCTTGCTGATAACCCTGTGATCATTATCCTACAAACCCAAAAGAGTAACACTGGGTACAATTTTTTTTTTAATGTAGTGGTTGGGATTTTGGCGACTTGGGCATATTTAATGCAGGGGACAGAGAGTGGTATATTAGTGCAACAACAGGAATTGTTTAGTTTATATAACAGTTTTGACATTATTTTAAAAAGAGAAGGTACAAAAAAGTATTGCTAAACTAAGCATAACTCTCAGATCCAAAATTAAAATGTAAATTTAATTTTTAAACCTGCCATTTACAATGAAAACATTTTGATCACACTTGATTGTGTATTTACCTCCATTTCCCCTGCTTTGCAGTTCAGCACATGATACCAGTGGTCTTTGCAATTCTCCACTAATGCTCCTTTAAACCTAGACTTGTGAAGGTCAGTTAGAAGTCAGAAAAAAACACTAAGCTAATTTCTAAATGGTCCTTGCAAGCTTAACTGAAGCATCAGAAAGAGAGAGTGCAAAGACCTGAATCTGCTTTAATGCACTCTATTAATGTCCTGCAGGTAATTTGCAACACATAAGCATTTTTGTTTCCTTAAAAAAAGAAGAAGAAAAAAACATGTACATTGCAAATACCTTTGATGTGAAATTAGATATGGAAATAATTAAATATTTTTTAGACTGGAGTTCCTCTTGAGGAGGACACCATAGAGGACAATTAATAACTGTAGAGGTAATCACTCACCCCAAATAACCTCTTCATCTTTCCATAGACCAATGAATGAGGATTATTGCCAACCTAGAAACTGGCATTTACTTACAGATGTTGAACACAACAGAAATATCACTAACTGTTAAATTATTATTATAAACCTTTATTCATATTTTACAGAGTTTCACAATTGAATATTTCTTGACAGTACATTAACATACAATGCTACAGAGAATCACTTAGGGGTTGTGGCAATAGAGAGCTCCCCACTACTTTTTTCCTAAAAAAACAGTAGATTAGTCACTCCATGTGCCTTCTGCCTAATGAAAAGATTAATTATGCTTATCTGAATACCATTAGAGCCTGAAAAGTCTGTAAAAGAATTAAGTCTCAATAGAAGATTAAGCAGTGCAGGAAAATGATCTTGCTAATAAACTTTGGATGTTTTAACCATTTTAAAGACCCAGGAGTGCTTGCCAATCTTTTTGCCTAGTAAATGTTTCATCATTATGGGACAGCACCCAGGCATAAGATTATTTAAGGTGGTGTGCTTGGATTTTCTGCCATATATATATATATATATATATATATATTTTTTTTATTCATATTATATATTACTTTGCAGGAAATGTCACATAATTATTAAACCGTGAAGTTAAATATTATTTATTTGGTAGTGACAGCACCCCTTTAAAATCAACAAATCATATCTTTGGGGTATTGCCCTGTACCTTTACAGTCCCGTGATTTCTTGTGCCTTTATTTTTTAGGATAGTGGATCCCTCACCTCTTTCATTTCCTCTGCCTGTTGCTGTTTAAGCTCTTCCAATGTGTTTATCGTGCTTTGTAAATTGGTTTGAGTTCCCTGGTACAGATTCCATAAAAACATCAAATGATCTTCAGCAGAAGCTCCGGGATGGAGACCTTCCTGTTTTAATTTACTAAGAATATCTTCCAACTGGAAATGCACCTTTAATTTGGAAAACAAAACACCACATGTATCAATGTCATAAATGCTACAACAGTTTCAATATTCATCTGAAATTAAGCATGTGGATAAATGTCATTAACTCCTACTCATATTTCTATATTCTTCTAATAAATTTTACACTATATTTAAGCTCAAATGCAATTTGTAAATGGATTTATTTGAATTATTTTAGCTTGTAAAAGATCAGAAATGAACCTCCCAAAGATGTCTGCTTAATATCTTAGGATAAAGAAGGGGTTAGTAGGTCCAGGCATTTTTCTGCATAGAGGACTTTATTCTGAACCTATATTGCTTTTGCACTTGCTTAAATCAGTGATTTTGAAGATGAAGGAAAAAGATTAGCTGTACACTGAGTAAGAGCCAGCTCTGGACAAAGCGAATAGCAAATATTTTAATATTAATTTAGGTTCTGTTTTTGTAAAAATATATGTATTTTTAAAAATGTACCTTTGTACAAGTGTTTCTCTCTGTCATCTTCCCTGTCAGCCCAACTTTTCTTTCCTGGGTTGGGTGGGCGGGGCTAAATGATGATTGACATTATAGCTCCTCCAATCAGATCCCTACTAGATTGTGATTTAAGGGATCTGATTGGAGGAGCTATAATTTCAATTATTATTTAGCCCTGCCCACCCAACAATCGGGAAAGAAAAGGCAGACTGACAGGGAACATGACAGAGAGAAATGCTGTTAAAAGGTAATTTTTAAAAAAATACATATATATTTACAAAAACGTTTACCGTATTTGCCGACATATAAGACAACTGGGCGTATAAGACGACCCATAACTTTTCCAGTTAAAATATAGAGTTTGGGATATACTCTCTGTATAAGACTACCCCTCTTCCAATGCAAATTCTGCTTGGATTGGTCAGCTCTCCCTGCCTGCCCAGCCCTCCCTGTCTCCAAGATTATCAGAGCACCATCACACTGTGCTGCCCCTACAAGCCCTACCCTCTGAAGGAGGGGGCTCTATCTTAGTGCTCGCCCCCCTCCTTTTCTCTCTCCTTACCTAGCTCCTCTGTTGCCCAGCTGTCTATTCTGAGTGCTATAGCGTTTCCTCTCCTCAGCAATGGTTAAACTTCCTGTTGCTCACAGGAAGTTACATCAATGCTGGGGAAGGAATGCTGTAGCGCTCAGCACTGACAGCCGGGCAACGGAGGAGCTAGGTAAAGAGAGAAAAAAAATTATACCCGGCGTATAAGACGACCCCTGACTTTTCAGATGATTTTCAGGGGTTAAAAAGTAGTCTTATACGCCAGCAAATACAGTACTTCATTAGTACAACCTAAATTAGTGTTCGTTTTGAGATGACAGGTGCGCTTTAACTCCCATAAAGTGTATGAAAAGTTTAATAAAACATTATTTATATTTGGCATGTATACATATAGAAAGCCAACTTAAACATTAAAATCTAAAAATGATTTTAGGATCAGTAGTACTTGCCTCTTGTTTAAATAGCCCTGCTTTCACAGCTGTACTGTATACAGGCTCCTCCTGTATAATGCTTATAAGTCCCGCCTTCCAAGTGATATCACTAACCATTTAGGGGGTTATTCACTAAAGTCCAAATTGTTGTGTATTGGTGTGAATTCGCCAGTGTCTTTTTAATGAGAATATTGTCGCAATCTCGTCTTTATTATTGAAAATTATCGCAGTTGCAACTTTAAAAATTGTCACATCGCGACTTTACAATGAGAAAATTGTCGCAGATTTGCTGTGGGAATCTGCCATTTGAGAATTCAACAGTCGAAATTGCACCTTAGTGAACAACCCCCATAGAGAGCATGTTCTTGTGTAGAATCCCTTTCCCTTCTCCCTATATAAGAAGCCTGTTACTAGCCCTGCGCATGCCCAGATGAAAGCTGTTCAACCACCTCTGAGCTGTGGAGAGAGAAAGTCAGGGAAAGGAAGGGGAGGGGCTACACACAACAGAGAAATCGTTCAGAGGAAGAAATCAGTTACAGCGGGATATTGAGCCCTGCTGAATTAAGAGGCGAGTCAGGAGTTTCTTAATTGCTATGTTGCTTGACAGTAGGTAAATGGGGCTTTCTTTATAGACAGGGTTTACCTACTCTGTAAGAATCACCTCTAGATTAGAGAGTTCTTATCTCACCTTTAAAGCCATATCTACACAGGTGTTTGAAATGCACAAAGACTCACATTAGTTCACTCTGCATTTACTATGTGTTTTCAAGCATTTGTAAATCATTCTCTAATCATTGTAGATAATACTATTATGTTGTAAACGCATTAATTGATACATATGTTTGCAGCACCAAACACCTACATTATATCTATTGCGTTTATATGTATTTACAATCCAAAAGTGTGTCGGCACAAAATAAATGCACGTAAAGGTGTACATAGCCTAAGACAGGAGAGATCTGCTTCCCAGAGTGCCTCCACTTGACTCCAAGCCAAAATGAGGGAACACAGACACTGGAAAGCAGTCATTGTGGCTACTCTAATCCAATACATGTAATATTGATCCATCATTTGCAACGTGACCCAAAAAAAAAAAAAAAACTACATGTCAGTCAGTCAATAGTGTAGTATAGCAAATTCTTCACTAGAAGTTAACAAGAACTACTCAAATGAGGGATTCTTTTTTTTTTTTCATTAAATATTTTCACAACTATATTGGACAGCTATCTGGGTTGTTTTCTTATTCTTTAAATTACCTCCCACTCCCTTCTTTTCTGTGTAGCTATAGGGCTGCTGTGAGAGAGCTGGTCTCAAGGTTTCTTTTCTGCACTTGCTGTTACCCATAGGTTCTTTTTATGCTGATTTCAGACCAGTGTGTTTAACCTCCAAGCCAGAAAAGCAGGGGTTGCTGAGGCTGAAGCACAGTACATATCAGTGAAAATGTTTAAATAAATGTTAGTTCCAGGTCCATGGAAGCTAAACAGTACTTTTTAGAGATATTCAACCCAAAAGTTTCACTTACATTGACAAATGGTATTTTCCTTTGCAGCATAAATTTCAAGCCTCTAAAAATCACAAACAGAAATGCAAAGTAGCATATGTACAGTTATCAGATTTTTGTAGCTTACACTTTTTCCAGGAGTTCTGCAAACACCATAGTATTCAGGACTCAAAAAAAAAATTTGATGGGAAAATGGAGCACAAGTAGAGGAAATATGCCACAAATTGTTTTATTGCTATGTCACAAACAAAATTTGTACCATACAAATAAAAAATTTGGTGGTGTATTTCCACTCCTTTTGCTCCTTGTTCCCATTAAAACTTTATAGGTATCACAAAAATATGCCAGCCTATGGATGCTCCATGGCTCAAAACATGTGATACCATTAGACATCTGTAGCTATACTACTGGTAATTTGCAGCTGTATTTGTTTGTAATTTTTGTAGTATATCATGTACCTTGGACATTGCCATTTTGAAGCTTGTGGTCTCTTTTACTTTTTACTACCACTGATGGACATCCACCGTTCAAAAAGCATTTCAGGCCTGTGTAGCTCCAGTCTGCTCCTCTGCACATGCCTAAGTGCCAAATTTATTATGGGAGCGATGCTGAAATTAAGGAAGTGGTCCAGGAAGACAACGGAAAACCAAATAATGAGGTTGTATATTTCTTAAATGGTAGTGCAGCTGGACACACAGCTAATTGTGGAAACACAGAAAAAGGCTTTAGATACAATTTAAGGCAGGGTTCACACTGGTGAATTTTCCTATGCGTTTTACAAAAAATAGCATTAC